>CAUYQG010070269.1:0-21566 GCA_963574415.1 Tarsius wallacei | reverse complement strand
GGTGGGCGCGTTCGTTACACCAAAAAAAAAAAAAAAAAAAAAAAAAAAAAAAAAAAAAAAAACGATGAGTAAGCCACAATCTGGAGAAGAGTCTCATTCGATAATTTTTGCGTTAAAAGTCTTTTTAAAAGAACCACTAGTTACTAACAGATATTATGCTGCTAGAAGTCCTTGGAATTATTTATCTGAAAAATAGAAAACACACAGTTTGGAAACTGTTCTATATATCTCATCAAAATCATGTGAAACAGGTTAATTTGGAAAATCTGTCAGATAGAAATGGACACTGCACCCTGCATGAAATCCTCCAACATGGAGGCAAAGCTTTCAGCAGGGACAGACGGTGAAACAGAGATCTCTTCTGCTTGCCTGACAGCCAGGGACAGGTATGCCACCCTGTTCACACAGAATGCCTGTTATTTAATGAAGAGCTCTCGTTTCCTCAGATATGTGCTAACGATGCACACTACATATAACGTTATTTACACTCATGTGAAATATGGACATTGTCATTATACGGGGGTGTTAAAAATGTATATATACTTTAAGAAAGGAAAAAACTGTATGAAAATTGTAGATGAATACAAGTCACGTTTGACTTCTGCAATTGCAAGGGGTGTTCAAAGTGGTTGCCATCAGCATCCAGTCACTTCCAATTACAGCAAACTAAAAGTCATATATAAATAACATCGTTTAAAATATGTATACATTTTTTGGCACCTCTGATAGATATGTAATATATAAATATTCTAAGGTGTTTAGAAATTAGTTTACCATTGAGATGGCAATAACCCTCATATTTTTTAATGATGAAATCAAAATGAGTTTTATTTAGAATAATAGGCACAGAATAATTCTCAATTGTAAACATTCTCATATATTTCAACTTCAGCGCAGGGAGCTCAGATCAATCTCTTGGTAGGGTTGTCCCTTGTTCCCATTTCTGTTTGCATAGAAACCATTTTTCTTAAAATTGGCACACTTTCCTGTAGTTACTGGGTGGGATGCATTTAAGAGACTGGACTGCTCTGATCTGTGCAAAATGTTAAACAGCTTCTAGCATTAAACAAAGAAGAAAAAAAAAGGGAAGCAAATATTTTGACCCTGGGCTGTTCTGATCTTAATTTTCTTGGTGCTTGTGTGTCAGCAGTGATTACTAGAAGTCGACAAGGAAATAATGGCCTCCTGAACATTCCCTTCCACAAAGACACTGATGTAGCCAGCACAGTCTACTCGTTTCTTATTGATCTATTCAGTCGCGAAATGGCCCTGATTTTAAGGAAAAGCACTTCAAAAGACCAAACCCAGCTGCAATATTGCACCCACAGGAAATAATGGTCTTGTCCTCTAACATTTTGCTTGTGGGTTTTCAAGGTGCCACATGTCATATGTAAACATAGTTTTCAAGTGTGTCCACACAAGAAAATACAAACATGCATGTGCACACAGTCCCTTGGTGCAAAGTGGCCATGCCCTCCATTATCCAGCCAAGATACTGCCACTTTCCCATCCCCACCAGGTGTTTGTGAGTGAGTGTGTCAGGCTGTGTGCGACCTGCATGGTGTCCCTGCATCTGCGTGGGCATGGGGGGCAGGACCTGGATTGTAGGTCTCCCCCACTCGTGGCCCTGCTCCAGCCTCTCAGGAACAGCAGACAGACTTTAGTGCCAATGAGGAGAAAATGCACTGGCCACTGTCATCTCAGTGCGATAAATGGCTTGAGACTTGGGAGCACACCCATGTTAGGAGTAGAGACATCCTGGCTGCTCTAAGTCAAAGACAGTGAGTTTGCTCACTCCCTTCACCAGCCCTCATACCCAGGCAGCCTTGAGGTTTCTTTGTGTGTGGAAGAAGTACCCCATAGAGATATCTATAGGTACAAAATTAGGCAAAATTCTAACGGCTTAATCTAGAAAATGTTAGCTAACACTGCTTTCTTTTGAGACAATCATTATGAAATCTCAAATATATGTACCAAAGTTACCCTAATAGGCAAAACATTTTTGCTTGATATGAGATTTAAGTTTTGTGAAAATATTGTCTGGCCCATGTAGCCCAAAATCTGGTGAGTGAGTGAGTGTGTGTGTGTGTGTGTGTGTGTGTGTGTGTGTGTGAGGGGGCTGGAGGCAGGGGTGGTTCTGGTGAAAATGCAGTCTGTCTCTGTAGTTACTTTTTTCACAGTGGGTTAATGAATGTATGGTCCTACACATAGATACAAAATAGTTCCTGGCAAGATGATTCTGGGTCCTAGCTTTTCTTTGGAAAATGTTCTTTTCACAAAATCCATCACGAACAAATGGGCTTCATTCAATAAAACACGATGGATTCTAAAAGGATGAACCTTGGCAGGTTTAATCCAATCTCAAATACTGTCTGCAAAAGAGGCATTGGATATTATCTTAATTCCTGTAAACTGCAGCTGTTTAAATTTTCACATTTATCTTAACTATGGGAAGTGAAATCACACTGCAAGTTCACTTGAATTTCTAAATTTATGGCAAGAAATATAAACAGAGCCTCCAGTGGGCAAGCCTGGGTGGCAGGAGGGAAGGAAGAGGTAGATATTGACGATATGATTATGTTTTTTCTCCCCGAGAATTAAGTCATCTAAACATGTCCCTGATTATATTAAAGCTCCCATCCTCTCAGCACACAGTGTGCCAGTAGGCTGTGTTCGTACTGTTCTGCTCATCTCCATTTGATCTGTTCTGCATTTTCCTATTAGTATTTTGACAAAACACCATTTATGATATTAAACTGACATAATTTTCCTCAACTGCTTCTTAGGAGTCTTTCCTGTTTTGTGGCTGGGGATAAGATGCTTTTCATCTGTGGGGAAGCCAGGCTTTGGGAGTAAAATAACATGTTTTAAACAATAAAAGCATAAATCCAAAAGGTGCCACAATAACTTCATACAGATGCTGCCTCTACTTATGATGGGGCTACGTCCTGACAAACGCATCATAAGCTGAGAAAATTTTAAGTTGAAAATGCATTTATCACACCTAACCTACTGAACATCCTAGCTGGCCCAGCCTGCGTGAAACATGCTCAGAACACTTATGCTAGCCTACAGTTGGCAAAATCATCTAACACAAAGCCTGTTTGTAATAACGTGTTGAGCATCTCATGGAATTTATTGAATACTGTGCTAAAAGTGAATAGCGGAATGGCTGTATGAGTATTCAAAGTATGGTTTCTACTGAATGTGTATCACTTTCATACCATGGTAAAGTCAAACTATCATAAGTCAGAAACTGTACTATGGGCTTCCTGCTTGTCAAGGATGTGAGAAATGTGAACTAGGATAGGTATAGCAACTCTATTCAGACACGGTCATCTTCTGGAATTATTAGGTAAATTAGCATGTAAGTTAAACAGTACTCATGATCTTTACTCACAGTGGGCATTCAGTTGTAGGTGTTTTAAGAAGTGACATTTAAAAACCCTTATTTTATATATGAGTGCATGCGTGAAGAAATATGGTGGTGGGAGGGCTTAGTTTTAAAAGAAACTACACATGTAGAGAAGAACAGAAAATGAAGGTAAGCAGAAGGAAAACAAAAGCTGCTAATAACTCCAGGACCCAGATCAAACTATAAGGCTTTGATAATTTCTATCTTTCTTGGTACATGTGTGGGCTACCTTTCTTTTTCTCCTCCAGTGCTGACTACCATTGTTTAAGCTTTAGGCATCCTCATTATCATTATCATAGAGTTTACTTTTTCAAGTTGAAAAATGTTGAGATGAGGCTTATATCTTCTATATAAAGTAACCAAAGCCTAGGGAAGTTAATTGGCCCACAGCTCCCAGTGGGTTAACGTATGGTCCTACACATAGATATAAAATAGTGGTAGCACCAAAGCCTGAGCCTGGTCTCTGAAACATGTTGCTGGCTTTATCCTGGCCTGTTACCAAGCTTCTTTCCTGGCCTTCTTGTCAGCACATCACCTTTCCAGTTCCTTCTTTACAGAGCAACCATATTAGTATTTCTGGGCAAAACATGATCTGTTACAAAAATCATCAAGAATGCCTAGACTAGTCCTTTGTCCAAATTTCACTTTGCTAATCTGTAACTTACTATCCCAACTAGACTCTGTTTTCCAGTGCACGCCCTGCCACCCCCGTCCTCACCAACCTTCTCTACACTCTGTTCATGCTGATTTTTTTGTGATGAATCTACCCAAACTTCAAGGTCCAGTTCAGACACCACCTCCTCCTTTATGAGTCTCATCAAGACAAGCCCATCACTACCTATCCTCCACGATCTACCTACCATGCAATCCCACCCCTCCCACAGCAAACACTCTTAAAAAATACATAAGGCATTCATCACATTCTTCTTTGTGCTTTCATTTGGACTTCGGGTTCTGATTCTTCTCATGAGATTTATTTTATTAGGGCAGAAACTGTTTCAGTTGCTTAGCACATGCAATGGACATGCAGGAAATATTTGCTGAGTAATCACTTATAACTTGAAATTTTTGTATGTAATTAAAGGTAAAAAGTTTTTACTAATGATGAGCATCCAAAAACATTGCCTTCAAGTCTTCTGAAACTTGGAAGAACTTCCCAAAAGAGTAACATAAGGAATTTGGAATGTTTCCTTATATATTCTCCTGCTGCTGTCTTCCTTTTCTGGGTTATCCACCAAATAGCTTTATCACTCATGCCAAATAGGTGGTGCCATATTCTAGTGTTCCTATGACAACCCCAACTTAAGGGGCAAGCCTACACATCTGGAGAAGAGGCAAAGTTCAGAAAGCTTAGTTAGTTTGCTTTTTTAAGTCTTAGTCCTCTTCCACAGTCCAGGTCCCAGGTTGGTGTTCTGTCTTCCCTGGAGCCGTCTAAGTTGCTCTGCCCATTCTATGGCCTCCATGAGCCAGCGAGCACCTACACCTGGAGCTGGGTCTCCCTCCAGGTGTGGGTTCCCATTGGTGAGGGACCCTGTCTTATGCCAGCATGCCTCCTTCCACACGGTTCCTTGCCCTGGGCTCTCTGCCAGTGCCTCTGAATTGGAGCTTTAGGAATGAAGCTTCAGGGGGAGAAAGCAAAGTTGATAATAGAGGGGAGTCAGCCAAGTGAGGGTGGGACTGCGCCACAGTGTGTCTCCACATCGTGAAACAGGTGAGGAGTGGAAACACAGAGTGAGGAGTTGGTGCCGGATCTGGGTTGACTCTGTCTGAAGTGCTTAGATATGCTAGTTTTGATAGTTCCCTCTGTTTCTTGTGGAGTGTTTGGAAGCACGTCTTTCGTCTTTGAGAGTTGCTTGCTATACTCGCAACAATATTTTTGGGTTTTGAAGGGTTCTTGGCTGGAAGAACTCAGCCTGACATTTCCATATCTTTGAACTCCATGAAGATAATTTTACTTAAGCTGATTCCAGATGAGCCCTGAGTGGGACAGTGTCTACAACTCCCTTGAATTGCCATACTTCCTGAGGGCCTAGACGTGACGTGCATGCAGAAGAGGTAATTCCTAGATCGAACCGTTCTTGGAAAAAAGCCTAGGTTTCAGAATGTGGTTTTCTGAGTTTGTAGCCAACACATACTGTCTAACACTGACCTCAGACCACAGTGACATTAGTATTCACAACAACTGAAGATGTAGTTGCATTTCTATTTATTTTCTTGCCCTTTGAGAATGACATCAGCTTTCGTAAGCTCTACTTTATAAGAAACAATAACTCGATAGAAGGTTTTCCTCTTTAATCTTTCTCTTATCTCTGAACCCATCCTTCCAGCTCACCTCCCATAGTGTGTTCTAGCTCACATTAGTAGATCATTTAGAGTAGGGAAGTTCAGAGCCATTTCTGGGTCATAAGGACTAGATGTCGCTGGATGACTTTTGTAGGAAACATTCTCCATGTATTAGATAAACCAATTGACTTCCACATTTAATAGAATTATTACATAGAATTATAAATTTTGTATAACAAAAGGATTCATTGTGAAATGAAGAATTTGTTCATAATTTGTTAATTCAGTTGAAATATTTTTTGTACTTTTTTTTGGTCAAACTGTCAACACTTTGAGGTCAAGAAAGCGATTTATAGGAACATGGAACTCTCAGACAGTCTAAAACACAACAGGGTTTTGTCAATAATCGCAAAAGCACACTATCTTCAAGACATGAACCATACCTGTCACTCACAAGGTCTTTATAAACACGTAAAGGAACATTTGCTGAATAGGAATGCACCACTAATAAAATGGGAGAAATACTGGATGTGATTTCAAAAGACCTCTTAAAGAGGTAATAAACAGGTGTTGGTCCCACACATGGCTATTTTTTGGCTACAACCCTTTGTGCAAGCCATCTCATCTCACTGACCTTCAATTTACTCCTACATAACATGAGAATTATAGCTTGTAACATGGGAACCAGAGTAGCTATTTCTAGAAGTTGTTTTGAGGGTTGACGAGTCAATATATGAATGAATTATACTCTGCAGACTGTAAGATGTATTTACATGGAGATGTGGACAGCAACAGGTGTCAGTTTCTCAGAGAAAGAGGGAGCTGGATAATCTCTTTCACTGTCTCCCATATTCTGTGACTCTTGCAATTCTAGGAACATTAACCCTTTTACCTAAGGGACTATGACATGTTGAGTCATCACAAGTATGAACAACTGTCTGTGGTTTAAATGCACATCTAAGGGTGGCTGTAAGGATGCCATCACTACAGATTACCATCAGTAGGGCAGTGACACCACCCCTAGCACTATTTGAGAGGTAGAAGTTTCAACGTTTGTTCCTTTGAGGGGTAGTGGTATTTCTGACAAATGTGTGACTTTCTCATTGCATGTTTAAAACTAATATATGAGCAGAACTTTATGCTCGTTTTAAATTGCTTTTCTACCATGATGTCAGGGATGGTTCCAGACTGTATCTCTACTCCTGTCTGCTTTATTTGTTTACTACTTTTTCTAGAAGGAAAGTATTTCATGGCCCATCTTGAGAAGAGGAATTGCTGGGAAATGTCTGTTTAACAGGTGATGTGAAGCTAAACTGCAAATTAATGAAGATGACCTCTCTGGTGGGAAGAGCACATCAACACTCTGTGTGCATGTGACTCAGGACTCCATAATTGTATCATATTCTGAGGCTGTTTTATGGGTGCTGTTTCACTAGCATCAATGTCAAGGGTTGGTTTCCAGGACCACTCAGCTAATAAACCCATTTATTAAAATGAAGAGTTGTATCTCACCAAAAATAAGAAGTCCATATGGGTGTAAGAAACAGGGCACTCAGCTGTGATTGTTCACAAGGAAAGTAAGGACATCCTGGGCTCTGGGTCACACCTGTCTTCCTCTGGGCACCAATAGAGAGTGTTGCCACCGCCTCTGAATGCTGGGGCAATGCAGTTTGGAGGATTGTAAAGGGTCACTGAAATCCTGTCCACAGGCACTAGGATCCAGGACTGGCTCATCCTGTTCCTATAGTTGCGGCTGCCAAAAGTGCTTGAGGAGTCTGGGGTGGGGGTGGGTGGGAGGGTGCAGAATAAAGCCCAGAACAGGCCAATATGATCTTAACTCCATTAAACATCATAGAAATTGTGTCATTTTGGCATCTCTTTCTCTTAACAATGACGGAGTAAGACACTGGGAGGTGCAAGAGGATTTATTATGATTAAAAAGAATAATGAAAATAAACTTTTACCATGCAATACTAAGACTCCTAAGGAAGGTGGACCACTTAAAAATAAATGAAACAGGATCCATTCAATGTTATTCCACTTCAATCAAGATGTAAAGCCACCATATCAGCACAAAACAAATCTTTGCAGTTTATCGGAGACTTCCATTGATTTGTGGGTCTTTAGACATGGGACAAGTAAAAACTGTCCCACTGAAACTTTACTTTTATAGTGATGCTACCAGAAATGAACTTGTGCCCACTGTGGAGAAGGCATATTAAAGAAAGTTGGGTTTTTAGAGGATCCAGTTATCACAGGGAAAGCTTTGTTTCTATTTTCTTTATCCTGGTGCCAACTGCAGCACAATGCCCTTTAATTTACTGTTGTTACAATCAAACCTTTTGTTAAAGTGAAGAATACAGTTCATTTGCATTTTCCTTCTTGGTGACAAAACCATAGGTTTGTGTTTTAAAGTCACAAGTTAGAATAATGCTTTTAAAAGCAAGGAGTAAGCTGCTTCTGCTGTCATTTGGGGAAATGACCTTTTCTTTCTTTAAAAATAAACATGGTCACCTGTCTTTATTAATACATTACAGGGAAATGTTCATGTTAAATGCCTGGATTCCAAAAGTAGGACATTTGAATTCCAAGTAAAAATATGAGAAGATGAAAGGAGAAATTCAATGAGGTCAACAGTCTTGACAGCACATACAGATACAGAGATTTAGGGAGCAGCAAATTGCTTGATGGTTGTCTATAGATTGCTGCATCTGGCATATTTTAAATATTATAAATGTTTTACAGCAGAAATGTTAAGATATTTAAAATTAGAAATTAAAATTCGTATGTGCAAACACTAAGGGAAACAAATATAGTTAAGGGGTAGTTTTCCTGTTCCTTAGTTTAGGAAAGATTTACTGGAAACAAAAATCAAGAACCACACAATTGCATTCAAATTACCATCTGACTCTAAAAAAACAACTACAGTGAAACAGCACAGAGTGAATTCCCTACTTAACCACCTTTTTCTTTTAACACATACCCTAATCCCAGCACCACTTCTGACTTATAATGGGATTGCTGGTCTTACTGGACAATTAAAATATGCACTGCTTTGGTTCTTCCAAACAACGAACTTAAAATGCAGAGCAGATATGCACACATTAGAAAAAAAACCCCACAGAACTAGACAAGCCAACTCAAAGTATGCTCATATGTCAACATGGGGTTTACTTGGGAAAAGTAAACACATCGTTTTGGAATTCAATCTCTGGGTTATCTGTACAAAGCCTAAAAGAAGTAGAAATGGGATGAATGACATTAGGAAGAGTAGATGAAAGACCATTCATGGGGTCTTTTTTCTTTCTGTTACATTTTAAAAATTACTTTCATGGAAACTTGTTTTGAAGGAGGAAACATTCCCACATATATCTGCAATAAGTAATACGCTTCTCTTATCCTAGTAAATTGGGAAGTGGTAAAAATCGACGAAATTGGCTAGCAAAAGCATCCAATGTAAGCACCAGAATTGGCTTCATTGATAATGTGTATCAATGCTGTTTTTTCCATGTTCTCCCTCTAAAAGCTTTGCCTCAAGGTGACCTTTTTGAGGATAACCTAGAACCTCTGGCAAGTCCAATGACCCTTGAAAGTGGTTCTCGGTGTTTTGGTTTTTTTTTTTCAAGTTGGAGTCCCACACTGTTGTCCGGGATGGAGTGCAGTGGCACAGTCATGGCTACTGCAGCCTCGAGGTGCTGGGCTCAGGTGATCCTTCTCCCTTAGTCTTCCAAGTAGCTGAAATCACAAGCATGTACCACCACCCTCGGCCAATTTTTAAAATTTATTGTAGAGACGAGGTCTTGCCAAGTTGCCCAGGCTGATCTAGAACCTCTGGGCTCAGACAAAAATCCCCTCACCTCTGCCTCATAAAGTGCTGGATTACAGGCTTAAGCCACCACACCAGGCCTTCAACTCTGTCTTAATGTGACTTAGAAATCTATTTCCATTCTTAATATTGTAACCCATCAAATTGTGGAGCAATAGAAAAGTTTACATTGCTGAAGTAGTGAAGAAAAGTTAAATACTTCAAAGTGTAAAGTGTTCCAGGGAAGGTCCCCAGTTGACACTCAGTTAAGGTGGTGAAGATGAATAAGTAAATGATGATGACAGAAGCAAAGTGCAAAAGGAAACAGAAAGTGTAAGTTGTGCTTGTTTTGAGACCATGGGCACTAATGAATTATTTGTTTTATTTAAAACTCTTTCCATAATTGAAAGGTAAAATACAAGCGAGAACTAAGAATGCCCTCCCCTCCAATAACACGCTAAATAAAATAATGTGCTTTTAAAAAAAGCATGGTTAGAAAAACTCTTTAAAAAAAGGTCAGATTCCTTGCTTCTCATTTAGGAAGTGGGGTGTGGTCCATAAATCTTACGTGTTTGCAGAAGAGCAAAGGGAAGGGAAAGGTGAACTTTTTGTAAAGTGGCGAGATAAGGCATGAAAACTGGCCAAATCTTGGTTGAGTAGAACTCACTCAATTGGAAGCTTCAGGTAGTATCTTTTTATTATAATTTTGGCTTTCAGTATTCCAAATCTAGAACAAAGTCCAGGATTGCAAGAAATCACACTGATAAAAGGGTTCTCGAACAATAACCCAATGGCCAGCAGGATATTTCTTCGAGTCAGTGAATAAGTGGCCTAGTCTCTGAGTCATCTTTCATTAGTGCTGTGTGAAGATCAGCGATGTTTTCAAAGACAGCCCTAGTGTTCTAAAAGCACAGGGATCATCAATAAGTTTGTAACTTCTACTAATCTTTATGTTGCAGATTTATAGGAAAAAAGTCACAGTTTGATGAAGACTTACAACTAAAAACCTTATGGAAAATGTTAATAATGAACATATTCTGTTCCGGAAACATTTTAGTTACCAAACTTAAAATAAGTAATTTTGTCCTTTGCCACCTACTCTTACTAAGTAGGGAGAAAGGCTTGTTCTTTCATACAACTGATAGTTTGTTTTACACCGGGCATTTTTTAGAACGATATCATATTCGGGTGTGTGTGTAGGAGAAGGTGACAGAGGTCTCCTGCAGAAAGACTAAGAAAGAAGCTATTTAATAATAGTGATGATGACAATAATGCCACTTTATATTTTCAGGCTGTCATTCTCAGAGAGGCTCAAAGAATTTTAAATGAACAATTTTATGAATCTTATTATCTTATTTAACATCTTAAAACTAAGGTTATATGAACGTAGGTAAAATACAAAGATGAATACTTATAAGCAATGGAAAATAATTAAGAGAATTATGCTACACTTTCCATAAATGCACAGTTATTAATATTTAAATTTAGGGCAAAAGAGATTTGCCTGACATTCCGAGTGAGACCTGAATGCTTCCTCTAGTTATGGGAGAGAGTTAAGACTGTGTTGTTATTTAAACTGATTCCTGCCTATCTACTGGTTGGTTTAATCAGTTATTTGTTCATTCACCTGGTTTGAGTAAGCAGCTCCTATAAGCCGGAGATGTTCTGGGTTCTGGGGCACAGCAGTGAGCTGGCCAAATATCCAGTCCTCAGGGGGCCCATTTCTGTAGCTGGAGGACAGACCACATACAAATAGACAACTACAGCCTGAAAGATGGTTTTAGATAACAGTAAGTCATAAGAAGACACACACCAGAGGGAAGTGACAGAGCCTGTGTGGGAGAGGGGCGTGTGCCCAGGACAGTGTTAAGGCAGCCCCTCTGATAAATGGGTTTCGAGTCCATTCCTGAAAGATAGGAAGGAGTTCAAAAGCAAAGGATAGGAGGGGGTCCTACAGGCAGGGAGCAGCAAGGCCTGGAGCTCTGGGCAGAGCAGCCTGGCATGCTCTGGAAAGAGGGAAGGTCAGGGAGCCTGGAACAGAGAGAGAGAGAGGAGGGCAGCAGTCCGGGTCAGACCCTGCAGGAGCTGCTGACCTGGTCAGGATTCAGAGTGTATTTTAAGAGCAATGGGAAGCCATTGGAGAGTGTTAAGCCAAAGAGGTGCATGATGATGATGCTTTTGAAAGGTCACTTGAATGGCAGGCTGGGAGTTGTTGGTGTCAGTTGGAACCGCTGTGGACGAACACATGAGAGGTTACAGTGGCTGAGGTGTGGGTGACATAGCAGGGGCAGAGTGCTGGGAGAAATGGGTAGATGTGTGATGCATTCTAGAGACAGACGTGCCAGAATTTGCCATGGAACACATCAGAGGATTTTAGTCCATGCATCTGACCTGTCCTTCTTTAATACTCCTGAAATTTCTGCAAACGGTTAGCTTGGAAAACATTTTAAATTGCTTATACTCTTTATCCCTCACACAATCACAGCAAGAAAAGATCTTAGTGATTTGGTCTGAAAAACAAGGCCATAACCTTAATTTACCCGAAGTCAAAAGTCTGGATATAATTCTAAATTCCACAAACAACTCTGACACTTCTAATAATCATGATGCTTTTGTTACATAGAAAAAATATTCAGACATTTGGTAGCACTATATAGTTTCATCAAAGGTAAGTTTGCTCAAAGTACTGTAGAAAATTAACAACCAATAGCTTAATCCCAAACTTAAAATGTAAAAACAAATAACTAAATTAACCTGGAATACTTTGACATACAGATATCCACAAATAAGGCAATTCTTGAAATACAGACAAAGGTATAAACATACGTGTGTATCTGCAAACACACACTCGCAGTATTATAAATGCATAATAACCAGTCATGATGCTATAGAGCAAGCTTATCTCCCAGCAAATCAGGAATACCCACTCCCTGACCTCTTCCAGATGACCCAGGTTTAGTTATTAAATTACAATGCAATCATGAACTGGTTTCAAGACAGCACAAAAATTCTATGAAAGATTCACAAATTGGAGTGGACCGATAGGTGCTTTAGTCCATTAAATATATTCACACTGAAACCAAGGAGATATCAGGTTTTGAGAAAACAAGAATTTTTAAGAGGTGAAAAAAATGCACATCTGTGGCAAATGTCGTCACTTGCTTGTTTTTCTTGGGTACTCATGTGTAAGAGGAGCCCAGAAGTTTCTACAGAAACCAACGGAGCTCCAGGTCCGAAACCTTAGGCCAATGAGCATGTCTCGAGTATGATACTGAGCCCGGAATGTGTGTGTGTAGATTTACCAAGGGTCCTGAAAGGTTGACCACCAATCTTCCTGAACTTTTAGAAACATAAAAATTACCTTTCTCATGTTCACAGTTACATAGTACACTAACCAGCTCAGTACATCAACTCAGCACGAGGAATCACAAGAACAAAGAAATAAATTTAAGGTATGTTTCTGGTACTCCCAATAGAAGAACTGCTTTACTCTTCACAGTATCACCGATGTCTGACATATCACCATGTCTGGTACATCCTGGATGATCAATAGGTATTTGTTGAATTCAGCTACCTACTGAATTTCATCATGGAAATATGGGTGAGCTTCTCTGTCTCTGAATTGGAGCCCTGGTGTGGTCAAAGACTGGTCACACGTGTCAGAGATACAGATTTCAAGTGACAATCATCTTCCCTTTGGAAACGCAAGGGAAAGACACTGAGCCACAACAGTGTTGCCAATGAAATATTGTTGCTCAAATGGATAGCACCGTTTCATTTCGTGATTTTCTTTACAATATTTCTCATGCACCAATAAAAGATCAAATGAGCAATCAGAAGGGGAGAAACTCAGATATCTATGACATTAAACACATTTTAATCTTTAAGAATATTGTCACATATTCTAATTTTTTAGCCTCAGTTCTTTTCTCTGGCTAGCTTACAGACTCTGTCACCCTAGCCAGGATATTTGGAAATATTGCATAATCCATTCCCGGAATGCATGAACAGCTCTGGACCCTATAAAATATTCATTCACTTTCAAAAATATTTGCACCCTGCTGTCAAATGTAGACAAATTCATATGGAGTATCAGGAAATGGCTATTTTAATGGCAAATGCTTCCCTCAACTCTCTTTCCACTAAAACATTTTCTTCAAAATTATTTTCATAAGAAAGATTAACAATTTCAACATTAGCTGTTAATCCCCTTTCATTTAAAACTCTGCTGATAAAATTCTTTGCTTGTCATTCAAATAGTAAGTAATAATTATAGATTTCAGGCTTCCATCTCTGGCTTCATTAATGGCAAATTGCATGGAAGTCTGAAGCATAAGTCAGCTTTGATACATCTCAAAATGCAATTTCCATAGCTTCCCTTGGCTATGTACAATTAATTACACAGTTAATAAGGGAAATATGCTAATGAAAGAAACATTATTCATCCAGACCACCTGCCTTTACCAAATATCTTTTGTGCATTTCTCTTCTTCTTGTAATTTTGGTCTACAGACAGTTTAAAAAAATTGACAATGCAGCAATTTTAAATACCAGTCTGCAGCTACTTCAATGAAAACAAGTCTAAAAAAATTAATTCAATTTTATGATATCTCTACTGATTGCTGCCTTTTAAAGGTTTAAAATATCTACCCATGTTTTATTAAACTCCTGAAATAGCTATTTATCAAACAAAAAATTACTAATCAGGTGCTTTATTTATACACATGATATGCAGTAGTCTTTATAGCACTTGGAAGAACTTGCATGGAAGATGAAGAGATAAATCTCAATCATTCTAAACAGATTACACTCTCCTAATTCTTTTCTCATCCATTTTAAACCTCTCTGCTTAGCAATAATTAAATCCTCTCATTCCATTTGGATAATCAAAGTTTGACCATAGATAGTTTAACACAGAAACCAATGTTAATCTTTGCAAAGAAAGTGAATACTTCTAAGGCTTTGATGAGGAATAGAGTTCAGAGTATTATAACTAGCAAAAAGAAACTGTCTGGCTAAAACTATATTTCTGCTAACTTCTTGTAACATACTTGGACAATATGAAAAAATATATTTGCAAATACTTGTTTTGCAAAAAATTGTGTTAATATAAATCAATAAGTATTCTGTATTAAATGAGAAAAGAATTTTATTTCAGCCTCAAACATGATTCTTTGACTTAATGAAATATACTTTAAGGCCTGAGTTATTTAATAGTTCTATTAATGTACAAAATTCAATTGAAAACCAACCTTAGATTCAAAACAGTTCATAGAAAGGCAGGGTGTAAGGGGAAAAAAAACAAAACAACTGATTCATGAAAATGCAATTCTAATATAACCAGGCCCTGAAAAGGTCTTTTAACATGTTAACAAATTCTAGGAGAAAAGCAGGTGCTCCAAAATAAACACTATCCACTCCCTCTCCCTCAGGTGATACGTTTATACTGGTTTTCTGCAACTCTGGCAGTGTTGGTTTCTCGAACATCCTGGTTCCTCTAATGTCCCTTTCGAAAGTTGTTTTTGTATAACTATTTCTAAATGTTGAGTAGCTGCTGACTCATTTGCTTAAGTGGCCATCCACCCACCTCTCCCCAACTTGATGACCGCCTACAAAGTCCAAAGGGCCAATTCCAAGTCACAATTATAGAAGCAGATTCTCTCAGAGAATAACACCTTCGCTACTGTCCAACTGACAAGAAGCAGCCCAGGGGAGACCATTTCTACGATGCCAATGACGCCAGTGGTTCTAACAGAGAAAGCTTTTGGAAGAGGAGAGAGGAGGGATGGTTGCCCAGCAACACACAGACAGCTTTCCCCCGATACAAAGCAGCAGGTCTTTTCTTAGCAGCAGGCTTTTATGCCCTGTACCAGTGATGTACTCATTACGATTTTCTGATGAAGTTTTTACGAAGAATAAAGAATTCCAGCAAGTGCAGTAAGAGTTACCTAGGATGGTGACATAGACATGAATTTTTTCTCCCATAAGCAGATGAGAAACACAGGGTTCTATAATGCCTTGTTAGAAAATATTTGCAGGAGTTCTAAAAGTGTTCACAGGAAAAAGAATGTTTTGATCTTAACTTCCTCAGACCCACAGGCTATATGCTCATGAGCAATAATACAAGATTGAGGGAATAAAAATGGTACCAAAAATACCAGAAAAGTTTATACATGACTCAAAAATGTATCTTCACTTCTTCACCAACCAGACTTGCTAACAAGGAATGAAGGAAGCCTCAAGGTCTGAGTCTACCTCCTCTGCTTTCCCAGACCTTCCCATAAGCAGCAGAATGGCTAAAATGTTGGTGGAAAAAAAAAAGAAAAATTAAGATTCAGTTGTCAGCCACAGTAACCAAGAGTTAGCTGGTGAATATTCCTTTTCCAATTGCTTCGAAATGAGGAATTTGAAGAGGAAGAGAAAAGAGAGTTTATATGCCAAAAGGTATTTTCACTTTTTAGGGTGAAAAGTTAGAGATAAGACTACCAAATATATTGTAAATCTTCTTCCGGTTCAACAGCCAATCATATTGTGGATGGACCAAATTATACGTCCACGTGCATTCTTGAAGTTTGATGGGTGGCGTGGGAGTGGATTGACAGGTGTCATTTTTCTTGTTCTTTGGTTCTAGCACAACACAACTATGGGACTTTCTTTCTCCCCACAGCTGCCTCTGTTGTCATTACAACATGCGAGCCACCTGGACTTCCCCAAGGCCACCAGCCATTAGCAGTTAGGGTTCACTTCCCTGCTCACCTGCTTGCCAAATGAGGCCCCCCGCTAGCACATTCCTACAGGCAACTCATTTTGGACATGGTCATCTCTTTGTCTGCATACAGAAAGGTAAGTGTGAGAACCAGACTAAATGTGGCCACTACTTGTATTTCTGTGATTCCAGACAGTCACGATAGGATGTCTTTCTTCATTATGCAGAACCTAAAATTGGTTCTTAGATGCTACTGTCAGAGTGATGTGAAATTAAAATGGCAGTGCAGCATTTGCACTGTTTTTCCTTTGTTTAATTTGCATTGAGTATATGTTTCCAGTGATATGAAGAATGAGATAACCCAAAGTGTCTTCCTCCACAGACATCTAGAAATGTTGGACAAATGGCACAGTCAGCCTTTTACAAGATGAAGAGAAATTCCCAGGAATCTGAAATGAAGAGGAAAGTGAAACCAGAGGGGGAAATACGTGGCCTGAAGCTACTCAAGTCCCTAAGGGAGGGAACAGGGCAACATGATTCCTATATCTAAAACCAGTATTTGGATTTTGTTGTCCAAGTGGGGCCATAATGGAAACCCTGCCCTGCAGGAGGTAGAGTTAGACCTACGGACCCCACATAAACCAGAACTCTCAGATGACCACACTCTTAGTAAACAGGTGTGTTCAGGCCATAGGAAGTTCATCTGTCTCTACATGGACTCAGAATGGGAAGACATTTGAGCCA
This sequence comes from Tarsius wallacei, assembly GCA_963574415.1. Lineage (NCBI taxonomy): Eukaryota > Metazoa > Chordata > Mammalia > Primates > Tarsiidae > Tarsius > Tarsius wallacei. Next base: position 4,613 of record CAUYQG010070269.1, on the reverse strand, counting down.
GGGGCCTCCTCTATGGCTGAGGCTCAAATTTATAGTAGGTGAGTGATCTGGGGATCTCTCAAGTGAGGAATACCATAAATAAAGTCATGGTTTAATGATAGCCAGGCATGTCTGGCAAAAGCACTCTCAAAGCTACTCTTGAGGTTAATACTCTCAGCTCAGGGCTACACAAAATTCTAAGAACTAAAGGCCCCACCGATAAGGAGACTATAATCTGAAATTATAAAACCCACCAGACAACAAACTACCATAAGCAAATCAGCAAACATATCAAAGAATAGGATTAGACCTATGAGAACATAAGAAAAGTATTAGATAGAAAGAATCATATAATGTATTTATAATGACTGAAGGTAGTAAAGTAGGAATCAACATAATAATAAAAGAACAACACAGCAGGTAGATCTAAAAAAGAACAAAATAGAACAGCTGCAGGTGAAAAATATATTCCTCAAAATTATAAATATAATGGCTGGATTAAATATGAGATTAGATACTGCTGAAGAAAAATACTGTATATTGGAAGACAGATCTGAGGAAATTTCCTGGAATGCAGGACAGAGGGATAAAAAGAGAAAATATGAAAGAGACACGGGAATAAGAATGTCCAACATATTTCTATCAGAGGAGAGAGTCAAATTTGAATTATAAATGGTTTATCATTTTTTAAGAATCGATGGATCAGAGGAATTCTCATATTCAGGAATCAAGGTAAGTCTAGAGCAAAAATGAAAATAAGACCATACGAAGGCAGGACACCAGAAAAGTTTAAAACAATACAGGTATAGTGATCAGGAAGAAAGTATAGTTGACTCACAAAGGAACAGCCATTAAACCAGCAACAAGTGGTCTTCTCATTAGTAGCAGCACCAGAGAAGAGAACAGGGATTTTAAAGCAATGAGAGAAAAACTACTAGAATTTGATATTTCACTGATCTGTTATGCGACTGTGAAGATTCATTAAATACATTTTCGGACAAAAACTGGGAAACTTTCCCACTAAACACTGAAGGAAGAATATATTTTGGAGAAAAAAAAAGGCAATTTCACCCAAAATGAAGAAAAGAGGAATAGTGAAGGGGAAAAATGGTAGTCAAATGGTAATTTAAAGATACAAAGCCAAGGTGAAACTGAGCAATAATGTGTGTGTCCCAGGGTGGTAAATAAGGTCAGAGTCTAAGTCTCTGGGTTTATTTGACAGTAGGGCAAATTCTCTCCAGATCTTGTTAAATCAAGTATGGTTATTAAAACTATCAGAATAATTGCTAAAATATAACTGCTGAACTGGTCAAAGGAAAAACAAGGAGTAAGGAAAACTTAGTCAATCCAACAGAAGGCAGAAGATGGTGTCAAAATAAAACAAAGCATGTACAGGAAATGCAAGGCACATGTAAAGCACAAAGTAAGATGTATCTAGGCTAAACATTAAGTGACTGATAGATTAGATTTTTTTTTAAAGAAAAACTTTGACACTGTCTATGACTCTACAGATGCCAAGAGTCCTCGAATAGGACAGAGGAAGTATTTGGGAAGAGTTTCTGCTAGTTCACAAGTAGCCAGTCGATTGTTTTAGTGATCGGGCGCTCAGAAAATACCTGCTGCATGAATGAACGCTTCCCAAACCATATTTTAGGCACCAGTTTCAATTGTTTTCTCTCATAACCATTAATCCATAGACGTGTTAACTACCAAATTTCATGATTACTCAAATTCAACAAGCATTCATGGAATGCTTGGCTTTACTTATTCTATCCTGCCCAATTTACTCACTATAAGGACTGCCCAGCCCACAAGAAGCTCAAACTTCACCTGCATGCAGCCTATTTATGTAGCAAATCTCACTTATACCCCATAGCTCTAAAACAAAAATGAAAAGACACGCCAATGAAAAAGAAAGTCTGCCCAGCAAGGAAATGGTAAAAAAAAAGAGAGAGAGAAAACAATTTACAAAAAAGAGAGGCTCCAGAGTGGTGGACACCCCTTATCTCAACAAATCACCCGACAGAAGATGAATCCATGCACAGACTGAATTTCTCTTACCCTTAATTTCTCCCACAAATTCTCTGGACCATCACATGATTCTCTCTGGAGCCCAAACGTTCAATTAAACCAGATTATAACTCCCTGCACATGGTCCCTGACTTACAATGGTTTGACTTAATAGTTTTCAGCTTAATGATGGTGTGAAAGGCACACGAACTCAGTGTTCTCCTTAGCTTATGATGAGACTACATCTGGATAAGCCCATTATAAGCTGGAAATATTATAAGTCAAAAACGCACTTTCGAGTTTAACAATATTTTCACTTTGTGGTGGATTTGTCAGGCCATAACCCTACAGTAAGTGGAGGAACATCTGTGATACTAAACATGCCACAAACTCTCCTTGGGAGGCCCAAGTGCTTGTCTCTCTGGGCTGGTGTGGCAGGAGATGTTGGTCCAATTTGGGTCACAGCATTTTTTTATTTAAACGTCACATGATCAAAGCAGAAAAGACAGTGTGCTGAAAACTCAGAGAGACTAAAAAATAAAGCACCAGCATCACCATAGCATTTTAAATAGCAAGTCAGATTTTTACAAATAAAAAGGCAAGGTGGGCATGGTGGCTCATGCTTGTAATGCTAGCATTTTGGGAGGCCGAGGCGAGAGGAATGCTTGCATCTAGGAGTTCGAGACCAGCCTGGGCAATATAGTGAGACCTTGTCTCTACAAAAAAATAAAAAAATTAGTTGGGTGTGGCGACACATTCCTGTAGTCCCAGTTACTCAGGAGGCTGAGACGGAAGGATTATCTGAGCCCAGGAGAGGAGGCTGCAGCGAGCCGTGATCGTGTCACTACACTCCAGCCTGTGAGAGTAGAGGCTGAGTGAGACCACAAACTCAAATAAATAAATTAGTGGCAAATCACTCCCCTTCCCACCCAAATCAGGAGACCTCCACACCCACCAATCAAGATGTGATGATAGAAAGGACACTCTGCCTCTATCATAACCAAGCCATCCCTAAAGAGTTACAAGGGGCACCTGCCAGGGGAGGCGCGAGTGCTGTGGGGATGGAGGCCACCATGGCTGACTGTGGCGGCTAGGGGCAGAAGGCATGTCCACAGCTGCCCAGGACATGGCACACGCTCACGTCGGGTGTTCCACGGGAAATTCGGGCAGGAGCTGCAGCGACAGCTCCTTAACTGAGCACGTGTTCCTGCTAGGGGCTCTTGTCTCTCCCAGCTGAGGTGCATTCAGCCTTCTGTGGTGCCCGTCCCCGGCTGCGACTCTACCCTGCAGTGGTCCTTGACTTCCTCCCTTTCCCTAAAGCCACTGCTCTGGGGTCCTGCTCTTGGGTGAGAAATGGATCAGGGATTGGGTATGATGCATGAATCCCTGAACTGTTGTTTAGATGTGCCAACACTCTGGCTCCTTCCCTTCCCAAGATCTGGTGTAGGCAGATCTGCACCAGAGAAAGGTGGTAGGGTGAGAAGTCAGGCTCTGACCAGGAAACACGAGCCATCCTTTAGAAAGAGGCGGTGTCTAAGGTCATTCGCCAGCCCCCCCACTAGACCTCAAGGTCCGGTTAGCAATTCCTGAGGCAGGTGAATGGCAGCGTGGGCTGTGGCTGCGGGCTCCAAGCCAGACACCGGCCAGCTTCGCAGTGTTTACCACACGCCCAGCTCGCCCCGTGGGCTGGGTGTGGAAGGCCAGGGGCCTCTCACTCACCTCAAGCTATCAGAAAACGCTGATGTGGGTCAAGATCAGTTCTCATTATGGGCTGGACTGCATTCCCCAAAATCCATACGTTGAATCCCTGAGCCCCTCAAGGTGTTACCTCAGTATGTAACCTCACCTGCAGATGCAGCCTTTAAAGAGTTAATTCAGTTAAAATGAGGCCATTAGGGCGGGGCCCTAATCCAATCTGACCATTGTCCTTAGAGGAGACAACAGAGACGTTCTCCCAGATAACACAGGGAAAAAACACCTTATCTACAAGTCGAGGAGGAAGGCCTCAGGAGGAACCAGCCTGGCCCACCCCTTGATCAAAGACTTCTGGCCTCCAGCTCTATGAGGAAGATATTTCTTTTGTTTGAGCCACCCCATCTTAGGGACTTCATTATGGCAGCCTGAACTAAGCAACTGCAGGCCCCTTGAAGTCCAGAGACCCCAAAGAGCTGACACTCATGCTTACCAGGGGCCACTCTTCTCACTGACATCAGTGGACATGCTATTTTTATAAATTAAAACAATACTCTGTGCCTCAGCAGCAATGTTCACATACAATCCTCATGCACCTCGTATGTTTATTGCAGCGTTATTCACAATAGCAAGAACCTGGAAGCAACCTTGCTGTCCATCAAAAGAGGACTGGATTAAAAAAATGTGGTACATATACACAATGGAATACTACGCAGCCATAAGAAAGAACGAAATCATGAATTTTGCAGCAACCTGGATGTAACTAGAGTCTATAATACTGAATGACCTCTCAGAGAAACAAAGAACTGAGTATCACATGTTCTCACTCATATAGTGAACCTTGAACATCCAACGTAATACTATAAGAAAAGGACTGACAGTGGTGGGAAACAATGGGAGGGAAGGGAAAGGGAGATGGGATTAATGGTAGT
>CAUYQG010070266.1:0-15604 GCA_963574415.1 Tarsius wallacei | reverse complement strand
ACAGGGGGGTCTCTTGAGCCCAGGAGTTCGAAGCCAGCCTGGGCAACACAGCATGACCTCATCTCTATTAAAAAAAAAAAAAACAAAAAACCCTTGTCAGGTCTTGTTACAGTCACACTGCGGGTTTGTTGAGGCCTAACTCGGCGTGCACCTATTTGTTATTTGTGGATGCTGCTTGTAATCAAATCTGTCGTAAGTGGGGAGCATTTCTCCTTGATGGGGCTCCTCATTTGGCCACAAAGCACCCAAAGTCAGTGTGGCCTGGGTAGTCTGAGCTGGAACGAGTAGCCGGGGACGCAGAGCCCGGCCGGCCCACTGGACACAGGCGGGATTACGGCGACCAACATGTAATTTTATCACCAAGATAAAACAGGGCCCCAGTTTAAAGCGCTCCGGTGATCCCAGGCAGCTGTGCGCTCCTAAGAGGCCCTGCCTTCATGCCAGGACAAAGGCTAATGGGAACGTTTGCAGATTTTGCTTTTATGATTTATCTACTTTTTATGCACAACAATATAGACCCTCCGCCCGGGGGACTCGTAAATGTGATTTTACTTCCCAAATTACAAAGCTAGTCAATTATTCGTGAATGAGTCATTCATTCAAAAGTGTCGGTAATGTGATGTGTTAACCATCAGGAAATTTTACACCAATTGGAATTATAAACACCAGATTTTTTTTTTTTAAAGAAAAAGACAAAGGGCAAACCTGAGCCCGCAGCTAGCTCTCACGACTGACGGTGCCCCCGGTTGGAGCTGCGTTTGGGCAGGTAGAGCTGGAAGCAGGTGAGGGCGTTTTTTTCTCTCCTCCTCCCTATTTCCATCTCCATACTGATGTTCTTTAATACATGTGTCTGCGAGACAGACAGAGAGTGAGCCCCCTAGTTTTGTGACGGAAGGCAGAGACAGAGATGGCAACACTCGTGTCCTCGGGAAGCCTTGGTGGACTGGGGGTCGGCCGGGAGCCAGCCGGGGCGGGCCCGGCGCTGTCTGGGTTGAGCTGAGTCTCGACCCCTTCTCTGCCGCCTGCTTCACGCCCCTGGACGCCCTGTCTCTGGGCTGCGGCCCTGCAGGGAGCTGACCACACAGTTGCTGACCCTGAGGCTTTGATTGGCTCCCCCCTGGGCATAAACTCTTCCTTGTGGGCAGCCCTCTTGGAAAATTGTAGCTTGGCGTCTGCAAGGGGGTGTGATTGGAAAGGTTTCGTTGCAACGACTGCCCACGCGGAAAGCTGAACGGGAAACCATGGTGGGCCCGTCCCAGTCGTGCACCCAGAGCGCCAGCTGGAATCAGGGTGGGAGAACCACTACGTGGGCGCGGGACAGAGCCCTGGAGGCCTCAGCCTTGTGTCACGGAGGCTGGCAGGCCCGGGGATGCCTGTGAAGCTCCGTCTCCCTTCCAGCCTTCTGCTCCTGCTTGATGCCCGCCCACGTGTCTCCAGAGGGGCCTGGCCGGGGACTGGTTTTAGACCTATTTCTGGATGTGGCATTTCCGGATCGCTCCTGAACGCTCTCCAGTGTTTCAGACACCAGTTCGTTCCTGGTGCAGACTCTGTCTCCGTCATGCCACCTCGGGATGGGCACAAGAAGCAGAGTCTGCAAAGGGGCGCACCCAGGGCTAGAGTCAGCTAAGGACGGAGTCGGGAGCACAGCTATCCCCGCGACCTCTTTCTTCCCGAGGGTGGAGGGCGCTTGGAGCAAGGATGCTGGCGAATGCGCTATTTCAAGAGCTGGCTGCTGTGCTCGCTTCTGGGCCTTCATGAATGCAAACACCTCCAACTTCCGGTAAAGGATGTGAATTGCAAGGATTTCTTCTCGGTCCTGATAGGACTTTGGGCATGAGATAAAGACGCAGGAAGACTGCTCCAGCTGGTAGCTAGGAGCGTGCCAGGCACGGGTCGGGCATATGCCCCAGCAGGTGGAGGACAGACTCTGAGGCCACCCTGAGACCTTGTCCAGTGAGCCTCCTCCAGAAAGGAGGAGAGAGCTGGTAAGAAGTAAACAGCTGAAACCTGGGTCCTTCCGGCTGCTTTAGAGCGATGTTCTTGCAAGCGCGCCAAGCTGTATTTTCTTTCAGCTGCTGTGCCCGGGTAGAGTTTGAAGGCGGCTGTGTGGTTATCACCATTGTACTTCCTTGAATATTGACAGGATTCCTAGCTCTGGATATCTGTCTCCTACCAGACCCTCAGTCCCACTTGGGCAGGCGTGCCTGGCATATAGTAGGTGTGCATTAAATGTTTGTTGCATAAATAAGCAAAGGGGTGGTTATCCCACATGGAGAACTGGACGTGACGGTGAAGAGACAGCTTTGGAAGCAGCAAGTAGGTTTCTGTGTCCAGAAGATGATTTTTAAATAGTATGTGCACCTTTGCAGTCATAAGAAAAAAATCAAAGTAAAGTAGAATAAATTATTTTAAAAAATCGAATAAAACAGGCATGGTGGCTCACATCCGTAATCCTAGCACTTTGGGAGGCCAGGGAAGGGGGGTCTCTTGAGCCCAGGAGTTCGAAGCCAGCCTGGGCAACACAGCATGACCTCATCTCTATTAAAAAAAAAATTAGCCAGACATGGTGGCATGCACCTGTAGATCCAGCTACTCGGGAGGCTGAGTTGTAGGGACCGCTTGAGGGTAGGAAGACGAGGCTGCGGTGAGCTGTGATCACGCCACTATACTCCATCCTGAGTTACAGAGCGAGACCTTGACGCACTAAAAAAAAATTGTAATAAAACAAGTGGTAGAAACAAGAACAAAAATATCAGTTATCACAATAAATGTAAAGGGGTTAAAATTCATGTTTACTCCCAAATTGAATACAAAAAATAAAACCCAGGTTAAATTATACTGTCCCCAGGGACACGTGGGAGAAAAAGGGCTCAAAAAGTTTGCAGGAAAGGTGTTTTTCATTTTGCTTCTTTCCCCCAAGTAATTGTAAGAAAGAAAAAAAGACAAAAAAAAAAAAACCACAAAAAATTACAGAGGGAAAATTTTGGTTAATAAAGGCTCCCAAAATCTACAAAGAAAACAAAATAATCACAGAGTTTTACGAGATGAACTAAATGGTATTAAAATCTAGAAAACAAAGATGAATAAAACAAAGACATTTTCACAAACACAAAAGAGTAGGATAATTGAATACACATCTCTTAATCATTTAAGACCAAGTAGATAAAACAAAGAACATACAAAAGTTATGTATTTTTATATTTCTTTCCTGTTTTACATTGCTGTACAAACTTTCACTCCCACAGAACATTCAAAACATTGATAATCCATTTTAAAAATAAATGATTTTAAAATTACAATACAAATAAGGGCAAATCTCCAAAAAGCACAATCCCAATTTAGAATACCGCATAGTAACACTCTATTTTTTTTTTTTTTTTGAGATCATGGTGTCATTCTGTCACCCAGGTTGGAGAGTTCAATGACATAATCATGGCTCACTGTAGCCTCAACCTCCTGGACTTAGGCGATCTGTCCACCTCAGCCTTCCGAATAGCTGGGACTACAGGTGCACACCACCCTACCTAATTTTTAAAGTTTTTTTTGAGACAAGGTCTCACTGTGTTGCTCGTCTTGAACTCCTGGGCTCAAGCAATCCTCCCACCTTGACCTCCTCCCAAAGTGTTGGAATTACAGGTGTGAGCCACCACACCCAGCCAGGAAAATTGTTAAAAATATAAAATATAAATATGATGAATGCAAATAAAATAAAAAGCAACCATATGCCAGATTTTTTTATTTAGCTCATCAGTCTATGAAACCCATCAGTAAAATGTCACAACTGGTTCAAAGAAGAATTCAGGGAGCAGAGGCATATGCATGCCATGAGGCCAAGTTACAGATGCCTGATCTGTTCAAAGACAGAGCCAGGTCCAAGGCCCAGCCTCAGGGTCAGGCTCAGTGGGTCAGGGCTGACCTATGTCAGGGGCCGTGGCCCAGTGGTACTCCTCGTGGCTTGGGGCAGCGTCCGCCGGGCCCTCCGCCAAGCCATTGGCAGTGGCGGGGTTGCACCAGGGAGAAGCCACACCTCCCTTGCCCCCGACTTCTCTCCCTCAGTCTTTACACGGTACCCACAGAGTGGGGACAGGAGCCCTGAGCCACCCAGAGACCCGGTGATGTCTTGGTCACACCCCTCCCTTGCCGGCCCTCACGGTCCCTCCCAGCCACCCTGGAGAGTCACTTCCTCTGTGTCTCAGAAAGAGGCCGACAGCTCCCCAAGGCCTCCTGGAGGGGTCCACGGAAGCCTGGTTTCACGGATTCTTGGGGAGAGAGATGGGGCACACCACTTCTCACGTGACCTCTAGGGGGAAGGATGCGGGAGTATCCCGCGAGAGCCTCTGGATTTCAGATGAGTTGGCGATTGCGCCCAACGGTAGAGGGAAAGCCACGGCGAGGACGTGTCGTCCCAGACGGCCTGTCCCCTCCACGACCACGACATCGTAACGGGACTCAGGACTCCCCTCCGTGAGGTGGCCCGCTCCCAGCCGGCGTTTGCACAGGAAGCAACCTGGTGAGAAAGCACAACCCAGCAGTCAGGAGCACAGGCTTGGGCACAACTGAGTTCAAATCCTGGCCTCGGCCCTTCAGCCCAGCTCTGTGGGTTTGGGCTTGTGGTATAGCCTTCCTGAGCCCCAGTGTTACCATCGGCGAGCTGGGAGTCACAGGCCTCTTCTGTGAGCTGCAGTTGAAGTTCGTGGGGACGTCACCAGTTCAGCTCCTCAGTGTGGAGGCACTGAGAGTGGGCGTATGGGTCAGCCAGAAGGCGTGGGGGCGGCCGGGTCACGGTCGCCGGCAGTGGGTTCGTGCCCGGCTGTTTCTGTTGGGGGACCGTGCCTGCCTGGCTTCCCATCCACAGCAATGTGTCCTGCCCGTGATGCCAGGAGCAGACGCAGACAGTTGTGCCAATTTCACCCAAGCCCCTGAATTCCAGAGTCTCTGTAGTTGGCCTCCAGAAGATGCTTTCTACAGAAGCAAGTATTCTCTTTGATTTTCACTGTCATGGAAACAGATTTTTTTAAAAGCCTGCTTACGTATTATTAGGAAATCCTTTGAGAGGAAGAAAGCGACCCATCTGTGTATTTATGGCAACACTGACTACTGGCATCAGTACCATTGTTGACCACCTCCTGTAGCCCACACATTTTTCTGTGTCCATGACGTCGTTGAACGATGACGTTCAGAGAGGTTGAGTGACTTTTTGGAGCTCACACAGCCAGAAAGTGGCGAGACTGGGAGAAAAGTCCAGTCCTGTCTGGGCTGAATTTCCTTTCTGGAAAACCACAGTGGTCTGTGTTCCCAGACAGAGTGGAAAACAAGCCTTGCAGACCAAGCAGGGACACAAAAGCAGCTAAAAGGCATGTTCTAAAGCAAACACCTTCCACTGGCCCCTGCCCACGCCATCCCGCTCTCTGCTATGGAGTGAGCGTCTGTGTCTCCCAAACTCCTGTGTTGACATTCTCAGGTCAGGAGATGGTGTCAGGAAGCAGGGCCTTTGGGGGTGATGAGCCCAGCAGGGTGGAGCCCTCGTGAGGAGATTCGTGCCCTTGGAAAAGGTGCCCGGCGACTCATCCCCAGCCCTCTGTCAGGCGAGGGACCCCGCGGAGATGCCTATCTAGAAGGAAGCGGATGCCGATCTGACACCGAACCTGCTGGCACTTTGACCTTGGACTTCCCAGCCTCTGGAACTGTAAGGAATACACTCTCGTGGCTTATAAGCCCCCAGCTTATGGCGCATTGTCACAGCCGGTCATCAGGCAGACCGAGATGCTGTCCATCTCAGCAGGAGGCATATCCATCCCGGCTGGTCCAGACAGGGGTCCCCGAATCGCCCTGACGCCTCCCCCACCACATCCTCCAGGATGGCCCCTCTTGACTCTGTCTCCGTGTTCCTGCGTCTCCATCCCTCCACCCCCACTGCCCAGACTTGGGATGGAGCCACCTCCCAGGTGACTGTGACATTGAATCCTGGCCATCTCTTAAGCTCCAATTCTTCTCTCCTATGATTCACAGCGTGGTCTTTAACAGCTTTGATTCTTTGTATTTATAAAGAGGTGATCTGTGTATAAAATTCAACATTCGAAGTACCGAGAGTGTGCAAAGTTAGACACTCTCCCACCTCTGTCCCTGAGGCCCACGGGTGCCCTTGGAGACATTGACAGTCACCAGTGAGCTCCAGGGAGCATCTGTGCATTTCCCACAGACTTTATCCCTACACAATTGGCAGCGATGGACGCATGATCCCCTGCGCGTGGACTTCTTGTCCTTAGCACAGCACAGAGAACGTTCCCCGTCTGCGCACAGACACACAGCATTCCCGGAAGGCCGTGGAGTCTTTTACTGCGCGTTATGTGCCGTGTCTTGCTTAAAGATGCATCGTTGCAGCCTACGCGCCAGCCTCTCCCTAGGAGTTTTTCGGGTGTTCATCCATGTCACCTCAATGCACACCCTCTGCGATGTGGTGTGTCATTGCCTCTACCTTAAAGATGAGGAAACAGAGGTCAGAGCAGTCAGGAGCCGAGGCACCTGGGAGTCCGCACAGAGCGGCTGTTGACCGGTGGTGCCGCTCCCGGGTGTGTGTGGACCTTCCTCCCGGGACTGAAGTGGCAAGGGCCCAGAGGGCGTGGCCCAAACCGTGGCATTGCCAACTGAGATCTTCAGGACGGGCCTTCTCTGGCAGGGGTGGGGGATTCTTGATGTCTTTGGCTTGGGGCTGTACCATTTCCCTGCTGCCTCCATTGCGACATGACCGTCTTACCCCGTGTGTCTGTCATGGCATTCTCCCTCATCCCTTCTCTTCCTTGAAGCATCTATTTATGTTCTAAAGACCGGGTCATGCTCTGTTGCCCAGGCTGGAGTGCAGTGGCACAAGCATAACGCACGGCAGCCTCAACTTCCTAGGCTCAAGCGATCCTCCCACCGCGGCCTCCTGAGTAGCTGGGACTACAGGTGTGTGCCACCATGTCTTGCTTTATTGCCTAGGCTGGTCTCGAACTCCTGGCTTCGAGGAATCTTTCCGCCTCGGCCTCCCGAAGTGCTGGGATTGCACATGTGAGTCACTACACCCATCCACTCTTCTCTTCTTCTTTTTTTTTTTTTGAGTGGGAGTCTCACTCCGTCGCCCAGACTGGAGTGCAGTGGCTGCTCCCGGCCGTCGCAGCCTCGACCTGCTGGGCTCCCGCGACCCTTCCGCTTCAGCCTTCCGAGTAGCCGGAACCACAGGCGCGCGCTACCACGCCCGGCTGATTTTTGATTTATTGTAGAGATGAGGTCTCGCCAAGTTGCCCGGGCAGGTCTCGAACCCATCGGCTCCGGCGATCCTTCCGCCTCAGCCTTCCAAGTCGCTGGAACTCCAGGCGCATGCTACCACGCCCGGCTAATTTTTTTGATTTATTGTAGAGATGAAGTCGCGGGCTCAGGCAATCCACTCACCTCGGCCTCCCAAAGCATGGGATTACAAACTGAGCCACCGAGCCCGGCTTATCTCTTCTTTTAAGGCCACCAGGTATATTGGATTAAGGGCCCACCCTCCTCCACCTCATCTGAACTAATTACATCTGCAATGACTCTGTTTCCAAATGGGGATACAGATTTCCGCATAGCTTTTTGGGGAATACATCTCAACCTGTAACAGTGTTCTTATTCACTAATTATTATATCTAATTATTATTATTTTTTTGAGTTGGAGTCTCACTCTGTCGCCCAGACTGGAGTGCAGTGGCCGCTCCCGGCCACCGCAGCCTCAACCCGCTGGGCTCCGGCGATCCTTCCGCCTCAGCCTTCTGAGTAGCCGGAATTACAGGCATGTGCTACCATGCCCAGCTGATTTTTTGATTTATTGTAGAGATGAGGTCTTGCCAAGTTGGCCAGGCGGGTCTCGAACCCGTGGGTTCAGGCAATCCACTCACCTCAGCCTCCCAAAGTGCGGGATTACACGCTGAGCCACTGAGCCCGGCTTATATCTAATTATTAATGAACTTCTCTGTTGCTTCTAGTCTTTTCCTACTGCAGATGAAAACCCGGGTACGTGTGTAGCCGTAGGACAAGTTTCCAGAGGCAAGTTGCTGAGTCAGGAGTACGCGCATTTGACCTTAAACTCATACTGACAAATTGTTCTTCACAAAGCTAGAGATTATAGACCCTCCGCCCCCATCGACCAACATAACCAAAAATGTGTTTTTTGATCTTTGTACATTTAGTCAATAAAAATGGCATCTCATTGTACTTTTATTTGCATTTCTTTTATTAACAGTGAATCTAAGCATCTTTTAATATGTTTGAAACCCATTTTTGATTTGCATTTCTCTGTTGATTAGTGATGCTGAGCATTTCTTATGTTTGTTGGCCACTTGTATGCCTTTTTGTTTTTTTTTTTTTGAGTTGGAGTCTTACTCTGTCACCCAGGCTGGAGGGCAGTGGCACACTCCTGGCCACCGCAGCCTTGACGCGCTGGGCTCCAGCGATCCTTCCGCCTCAGCCTTCCAAGTAGCCGGAACTACAGGCACGCACTACAATGCCTGGCTAATTTTTAAAAATTTATTATAGAGACGAGGTCTCACCAAGTTGCCCGGGTGGGTCTCGAACCTGCGGGCTCAGGCAATCCACTCACCTGGGCCTCCCAAAGTGCTGAGATTATGGACTGAGCCACCAAGCCCGGCTGTATGTCTTCTTTTGAGAAGTGTCTTTTCATGTCCTTTGTCCACTTTTTAATGGGTTTTTTTTTCTTCTTGTCAGTTCATTTAAGTTCCTTGTAGATTCTGGATACTAGCACTTTGTCAGAGGCATAGTCTGTGACTATTTTCCCTCATTCTGTAGGCCGTTTACTTACTCTGTTGATAGTTTATTTTGCTATGTAGAAGCTCTTTCATTTAATTAGGTCCGACTTGTCCATTTTTGGCTTGGCTGCATTTACTTTTAAAGTCATAAATTTGTTGCCTAGGCCAATGGACAGAAGCGTGTTTCTTAGGTTTTCTTCTAGGATTTGAATAGTTTGAGGTCTTACATTTAAGTCTGTAATCCATCTTGAGTTCCTTTTTTGTATACGGTGTGAGGCAGGGAACCAGCTTCATTCGGAGTATGGTTAACCAGTTTTCTCAGTGCCATTTATTGAATAGAGTGTTTTTTCTCCAATGTTTATTTTCATTCAAAGATCAGTTGGTTGTAGGTGAGTGTCTTTATTTCTGGGTTCTCTGTTCTGTCTCATTGGTTTAGGTGTCTGTGTTTGAACCAGTACCATGCTGTTTTGGTTATTGTAGACTTGTAGGAAAGTTTGAAGTCCAGCCATGCAATGCCTCCAGCTTTGATCTTTCTACTTAGGATTGCTTTGGCTATTGGGGCTTCCTTTTTGCTTCCTTATGAATTTAAAAATTGTTTTATCTAATTCTCTGAAAAAATGAGGCTGGTAGTTTGATGGGGAATGCATTGAATTGGTAGATTGCTTTGGGCAGCATGGACATTTTGATGATATTGAGTCTTCTGGTCTATGAGCATAGAATGCTTTTTCCCGTTGTCTGTGTCATCTTTGACTTCTTTCAACAGTTCTAGTTGTGAATATCTTTCACCCCTTTGGCAAGACGACTCCCAGGTATTGTTTTGTTTTTGTGGCTATTGTCAGTGGGATTGTGCTCTGGATTTGGTTCTCAGCTTGAATGTTGTTGGAGTATAGAAATGCTACTGAGTTTTAAGCACTGATTTTTGCATCCTGAGGTTGTTTATCAGGCCCGGGCGTCTTTTGCTGGGATCTTTAGGGTTTTCTAGCTATAGATTCATGTTGCAATGAGAGAGAGCCTGCCTTCCTTGTTTTGTATTTAGATGCCTTTTATTTCTTTCTCCCACCTGATCGTTCTGGCTAGAGCTTCCAGGATGATGTTGAATGAGAGTGGCAAGAGTGGACATCCTTGTCTTGTTCCGGTACTTAGAGGAAATGCTTCCAGCTTTTGCCCATTCAGTCTGATGTCAGTTGTGGGTTTGCCACAGATGGCTCTTTTTATTTTGAGGTACGTTCCTTTACTTCAGTGCCTGGAAAGTTGAGGGTTTTTGGTTTTTATTTTATAATGAAGAGATGTGAGATTTTATCAAGTGTTTTTTTCTGTGTCTATTGAGATGATCTGGAGGCAGTGTGGAGATTTCTCAAAGAACTAAAAATAGAATTACCGCTTGACCCTGCCATCCCATTACTGGGTGTATACCCAATGGAACATACATTGTTCTACCAAAAGGACACCCGTGCTTTTATGTTTATCACAGCACTATTCACAGTAGCAGAGACATGAAACCACCTAGGTGCCCATCAATGGTGGACTAGGTTTTTAAAATGTGGTCCTTAAACACCATGGAATATTATGCAGCCATAAAGAAGTATGAAACCAGGTCCTTTGCAGAAACATGGGTGCAGCTAGAAGTCATCGTTCTAAGCAAATGAAAGCAGAAGCAGAAAACCAAATACCACATGTTCTCGCTTATAAATGGGAGCTAAACGCTGGGTACACATGGACATAAAGATGAGAACAAGAGACACTGGGAACTCCTGAAGGGGGAAGGGAGAGAAGCCTAGGGTTGAAAAACCACCTCAAAGAGAGCCTTTGGCACCACGCTCACTATCTGGGTGACAAGTTCAATAGAAGCCCAGACCATGCCATCACGCAATATACCCACGTAACTAACCTGGGCATGGACCCCCTGAAGTTAAAATAAAAAAACAAATCAAGTCATTTTCATTTCTTCCTCTGAGCACTGTTTGTTCACCTCCTCTGTTCCGTGTTCTTTTAGGGTTTGGCCTGTGGCTTATGATTTGCGGGAGCGTTTTAGGAATGAAGAGGCTTTGCCCTTTCTCTGGCTTGTGAGTCACAAAAGTCTTTCCTACCTTGTGGTTTGTCTTATGATGTCATTCATGGTGTTTTCACGCAGAGGTTTTTATTTTTACTAGAATGTTCTTTTCGGCCGGGCTCAGTGGCTCAGCCTGTCATCCCAGCACTTTGAGAGGCCAAGGCAAGAGGACTGCCTGAGCCCGCGGGTTCGAGACCAGCCCGGGCCACTTGGCGAGACCTCGTCTCTACAATAAATCAAAAATTAGCCGGGCACGGTAGTGCCTGCCTGTAGTTTCGGCTCCTTGGAAGGCTGAGGCGGGAGGATCGCCGGAGCCCAGCAGGTTGAGGCTGTGGTGGCCGGGAGCATGCCACTGTCCTCCAGCCTGGGCGACAGAGCGAGACTCCAACTCAAAAAAAAAGAATGTTATTTTTTTTTATATTTATTTCAAAGATGTGGGTCACAATTCAGGGTTAGGTATACAGATGGTCATCGTACAGGTAAAGTCTGGGCCTCCCTTTGGTCCCCACTTCACCTGGTTTGAGATCAGGTGCCCTTATGGATGGAGTATGCCCGCACTTCCCCTGGTAGTTTCCCACTCCTGCCAATCCCTTGATAATTATTAATGATGATAATTGCTCAGGGTCCGGTTTCACGAATGTTCTTTCCATACTATCGGACGTGGGTCCATTTGCTCGGCTTCTGCGCCACGCACCCTGCACACTCTCCAAGCACCCACCTGCTCAGCCGCTTGCTGCATGCGAGGTCCTGCCTTGGCCTCCGGACCCCTGCTCGAGCCCCGCGGCCACCTGAGCCCCCCAGTGAGGGGACTCGCGCATCGACCCCCACGAGCTTTAACGCATGCGCTCTCCCCTGCCTGGCCTGGCCTGGCCTCACGGGTGAGACCCCATGCCCTGCCCACTCACACCCTGGGTGACACTCCGACCACCCCGCAATGGCGAGAGGAGGGCAAGCGCGTAGGACCGCTGCAGGGCCTTTGGGGTCCGCCGCTGGGATCTCGCTCTGCCGCCAGGCGCTCCGACACTAGGGGCCACTGGAGACGTGGCGTGGTCCAACTCGGGGAGCCCGTGACATAAGCACTTGTGGAAATGCTATGGCCGTGGTTTTAAGTAGGCGCTGATTTACATGGCCCCAGGCCCTGTTTTGGGGAGCGTTATTTGTTTGTTTTTTAAAATAGGAGCTCACCCAGTGCAGGTGAAATGAGCCTTTTCCGTGGCTTCTTTCACCCATGAAGCCGACAGACTGGTCCCTGGAGAGGGCGCAGGCGAGGGCGCCTTTAGGAAGCATCTCCAAGGAAGAGCCTGGCCAGGCCAAGCCTCACCCCTTCAGCAGGGTCATCCTGAGCCGTCCTCCCCAAATCAAAACGCATCCCACGGGAAGGGCCACAGAGGAAGCCGGCGGGCTTCCCAGAGGAGGCGGTATGGGCGCTCAGTCCCAAGTTCAAAGGGGCTGGGGCCTGTCAACCTCGGGGAGGGGTAGCCAGGGAGGCAGCAAGGGCAGAGACGCACGGCCGCCCTTGGTAGGGGACCGTCCCTCCGTGTTAGCCGGCCGCCCGGGACTTGGGGATTTGGCTCTGGGGCAGAGGTTTGAGTTCATTGTGGCCTTCCCCCTTGCCCTCCTTCCCTCCCTGATGGCATCTCTCCCGTCTTTCTGTCCCTCTCCACTCCTGAAACAAGGAGGTGACAGACCCTGGAGCACGAACGACCTCTCCCGAGTCTGGCGGTGAGGGAGAAGGGATGAGGGACGCAGGCCAGGCCATCTCTCTGCAGACGGCGGGCGGACGGGGAGGCTGAACCCTGCCCCCCAAGACTCGTCCACGTTCACAGCCCTGCAGCAAGCATCTCTGTGGAGGTGACTGAATTAAGACTCTTGAGACCGGATCATCCAGGGTCTCTCGGTGGGTTCTAAATCCAACGACTAGTGTCCTTACAAGAGACAGGCAGGAAGAAGGCACTGCCACAGAGGAGAAGACCATGGGAGGTGGAAGCTGAGACCACGCAAGGCAGCCATGAGCCACAAACCATGAGCACTGGAGCCGTGGGAGGCTGGAAGAGGCAGGGGAGGGCCGCCCCAGCCGTCAGAGGGAGCGCAGCCCTGCTGAAACCTTGGTTTTGAACTTGCAGCCTCCAGAGCTGGGAGAGAATCAATGTCTGCCTGTTGTTTTAAGAGGCCGTGTTTGTGGAACCGTGTTAATTCAGCCCTGGGAATCGAGTACAGGGCCACGGAGTCTGGGCCCTGATCGTGGCCCCAAAGCTGCCACTGGACAGAGAAGGACACTGCTGGAATATTCCACCCCCTCGCTGCCTGATGGGGGCTCCCACTGCCTTGGCGGGTGACGAGCTGTGGGGGTTGGGGACGGGTGTCCTGCCCAGTGCATTTTCCAGCCCCGCACAGCAGTCAGCCCCGGGGCTTGTGCCACCCCCCCGGACCCCTACAGGCTAGCCTCTGTCCGCCCCTGAGTTGCCACCAAGGACGGGTGCAGTTTAGGGAATTTGATGCTGCCTCAGCTTCCTGGGCTGGAGAAAGCTCGCCACCCACCCCAAATGCTGTGGACAGAAGTAGTTAAAGATCTGAGGAGGACGGGGTTTGGCAAGTAAATGTCTTTGGGTCCAGAATCCAGGTGGCGCTTGCAGGTCACCTGGATCGCGGTGGCCCTCAGAGGCCCTGCTGTCACCAGGGGAGATTTTTTGAGATGCTTATCTTTAAACTTGGAATCTTTGGACTGGGGTCAGACACGGGTATCTTTTTAGAGGCACCCCAATCATTTTAACGCGTGGGCAAACCCCACTGGTTTGAAGGGGTCTTCAGAGCCGGGCGCCGGACCTGCAGCGGCAGCTTCACCTTGAAGAGGCAGTCTCAGTGGGGGGAGGAGGCAGCCTTGCCGGAGTGTGGCAGCCGTGCCCATCCTCAGCCCCATCCAACCTCCAGGGCAGACCTTTGGGCAGGACCCAGCGGCCACTGTAAGAGTCTTCCGGGGATTCCCACTGCTCAGTGAAGGCCCCTGTTCTTGGGAGCCCGCGACCAGCTCTCCCGAGCCCCCTCCCCAAGGTTTGGGCCGTGCTGAGTGTTGTCACACTCCAATGGTCTCCACAAGGGACAGGCCATTGACGGTTATGATGAGGACACGAGTAGCTATCGTGGCTCCGGCCACGCCCTGGCTCTGGGGGGCACTGCCGGACATGTCTGCCGACCCTCAGGTGACCAACAGGGAGGAGGCAGGGAGCCCGCCGGACCCTGATCCTTGGGTGGGACTCCCCGGACTTTTGCCCCAGGGGTCCAGTTGCCTCTGCCCTCTGAGAGGGGAGAGTCCTCGCTCCTGTTTCCCCTAAGATGGCACCTCGGAGACGCCTCAGTGGTTGTGCCGGCCCTGGGCCCCGAAGCTTTGCATCTGGCTTGGTGTGGGTGGGCGGGGAGATTCGCCCTTGGATGCAGACGAGAAGGAAGGGGACAAGGCAGGCGGTCTCACAGCAGGAACACCCGGGTGGGTCCTTCCTGGCTAGCCTGTCCCTGGTGTGTCCGGCTCCTTTGGGGCTGCGGGCACCTGTGGAATGCTTTCCATGGCTGCTCCTTCTTGCTGATTTCTTTATTTTTTTGAGTCAGACTCTCACTCTGTCCCCCAGGCTGTGTTCAGTGGCACAATCACGGCTACAGCAGCCTCGACCTCCTGGGCTCATCCTTTGGCCTCCACCTCCCAAGTAGCTGGGACTACAGGTGCACACCACCACGCCCAGCTATTTTTTTGTTTCTTTGTAGAGACAAGACCTCGCTATGTTGCCCAAGCTGGTCTTGAACTCCTGGGTTCAAGCGATCCTCCCGCCTTGACCTCCCAAGGTGCTGGGACAACAGGCGTGAGCCACCGCACCCGGCTGCAAGTGGATGGATTAAAGCCCAGATCAGAGTGGTGTCCCCAGCAGGGAAGTCCTGCCCAGGCAGTGCTGTGTCCAGGGGCTCTCAGCGGCCTCTGTCTCGTGGCTGTGTTCCTCCCTGTCTCTCTGTCTCCATCTTTCTACTCTGCATCTGCCTGAACAGTGGCTTCATTACTTCCTCCCACAGAGAGGCTTCCTCCCAGTAGCCGGGGCCTTAGCCACGGAGGGCTCCAGATGTCCAGTGTGGTCAGTGACCAGGAGAGGATGTCTGGGTGTCAGCCTTGGGGGCCGGTGACAGCAAGACGGGAGTGGAGCACCTGGACTTTGCAGCCTCCGTCACCTGCTAAGCCCAGGTCAGGGTGGGGGCAGGGCAGCAGGCCAGTCCCATCAGAGACCCATGTCCTGGAACAGGAGCAGTTGCCCCAAAGCAGGGAGTGCTGTCACAGGGAAGGGAGGCTGGCAGTCAAGAATGAAACCGGGTTCAAAGGGCCCACTCTGTGACCAAGCCCCAGCTGAGCCACCGGCCATGGCCTCTTCAGCCACAACATCCTGCCCGGCCACGCCCTTGGCTGGTCCTAGCACGGAGCCACATGCTTGTCGGTCTGTGAGCTCCTGGAGGACAGGGCACACACAGAGTGCCTAACACGGTGCTCTGCATACAGTCAGTGCTCAATTAATGCCCGATTGACGTGGAGGCCACGGAACACCCCTGTGCTTTTTCTGTCTCTCTTCAGTGTGCCTCCTGACCTCTTGCTTTCCTCCCACATGGACCTCCGGGCAGGTCCGTCCTCCCTGGCCCCCAAGACCGCACCCACAGTAACAAGCGAGGCTAGACCAAGCGTGGCTATCTGTCACGGTCCCTGTCTTTGCTCCTTTAAACTCCTTTCTTCTGTTTCTTTCTTTCTTTCTTTCTTTTT
>CAUYQG010070259.1:0-15860 GCA_963574415.1 Tarsius wallacei | reverse complement strand
ACCGCAGCCTCGACCTGCTGGGCTCCGGCAATCCTTCCGCCTCAGCCTTCCAAGTAGCTGGAACTACAGGCGCGCGCTACCACGCCTGGCTAATTTTTTTTTTTTTTTTTATTGTAGAGATGAGGTCTCGCTTGCCCAGGCGGGTCTCGAACCCGCGGGCTCAGGCAATCCACTCACCTTAGCCTCCCAAAGGCGCGGGATTACAGGCTGAGCCACCGAGCCCGGCGGAAAACATTTTTTTTTAAATAAAGTATGTTATGGATAGAGAAAATCTAGTTCTGCTACATTAATGCAACTGATAAGACATTAGATTACATAAAATCTACTTCCAAAAATGCCACATTAAGATACTCCAAGTTCCAGTCTCATAGATTTGAGGAAGTGCATTACCTTATATTTTTTTCTCAAATACATTCCAAGAACAAAGATATCATACTTATATATTTGACACCTTGATCCTCCAGTGTCACTATTTCTTCAGTTGATAAAAACATCCTGTAAAATTTCATAACTTATTCTTGATGAACTTCCTTCAGGCCATATGTGAACCTACCCTCTTCCTTTACTGTAGCTTATTTGAACATAATAAATCTATAAATAAAAATTACAATATGCATTATATATATATAATAATTCTAAAAAACAAACTCTCTTTTTTACTAAGGTATATATTGACCTAAAATTTGTCCTTTGATAGTTTTTTGTACATAACTGTAAAAAGCCACAGCCATAAAGCTGAGAGAGGGCTGGTCTGTGAGGATTTGAAATGTCCTGCTATGAAGTATAGACTTCTTTGTTTTCAAAGGGTAGCTTTTGGAGGAAACAGTATCCAAAGCATTAAGAGATTATGCCATGAGAAAAGACTCATTTGAGAATTAGTTATCCTGATAAAGCGTTACAGAGGCATGGGGAAAGAGCAGATTGCTGACTTGAGGCTTGTTAACAAGAATCTTCTGTAGAGATGCAGAAGATCATGGCCCCCAACTAATGAATATTGTAGCAGGGAAATGGCATGACAGGTTCCTTCTTGTTCCAATTGAGCCTGCTTCTGCAAGAACAAAAGGTTAGTTGTGCTAAAGATATTGAGAGAAGCTTAGTTTGAACATGCCTTTCAGTGCACCAGAGTTCGATGGCTGCTGTGGAATTGATTTCTTACACTAAGGCCAGATGGTTACAAGAAAAAAAAAAAATCAATATATGTCACTCTATTCACCAATGAAAATTTAGAACAAAATCACCCTCAAGAGAAGATGTGAATTTTCAGAGGGCCACAGAGGCATCTTTTATTTAAGAATAAAATTGGCTCATTGAAATACTGATCAACCTGCAATTGAAAATTTATTGCACCAAACAAACCTTTTAAATAATAAATAAATCATTATTTAATTCAAATATGTTTAAAAATAGTAAAATGAATCACTGTTAATACTCAACTGATTTGTGTCATTCTAAATACATTTTCCCTGCATATGTATGTAAGCATATATAGTTTTTAAAATACTATTGTTTAAGAAAATGTTTTAAAATGTTCTGAAAAACAGATTATCTATATTTATATAGTAAAACTATTTACCTCTGAATCCCAAAGCATACATTTAAAAAAATTATTTTATTTCTAAAATGTGGGGTGCAAATGAGGGTTAGGTACATACAAAGTCATCATACAGGTAAAGTGTGGGTACCTGTATTGATGTTATGTGCCCCCGTCCCCTGACAGTGTCCCACTACTGCCAATCCCATTCTTATGGTATTATGATAAATGTTCAAGGTCCACTTATGAGTGAGTACATGTGGTACTCAGATCTCTTTTCCTGTGATAAATCACTGAGTATTATAGATTCCAATTCCATCCAGGTTGCTGTGAAGTTCATAATTTTCTTTTTCTTTATGACTGCATAATATTCCATCATGGGAATGCACCACATTTTCTTTATCCAGTCCACTTTCGATGGGCAGCATGGTTGGTTCCATGTTTTTGCTATTGTGAATAATGCTGCAATAAACATGCATGTGCAGGTGTCTTTATTATAGAATGATTTGAGTTTTTCTGGGTATATTCCCAGAAGGGGGATTGCTGTGTTGTATGAAAGGTCAGTTTCCAGATTTTTTAGAAAACAACACATTGTTTTCCACAGAGGTTGCACGAGTTCAAAAGTTCACTTTTACCAGCAATGTAAAACTGTTGCCTTTTCCCCACATCCTCTCCAGCATCTGTCGTTTTTTGAGTTATTGATGATGGCCATACTGACTGGAGTTAAGTGGTATCTCGATGTGGTTTTAATTTGCATTTCTTTGATAATAAGTGAGGCTGAGCATTTTTTCATGTATCTGATGGCTGCTCATATGCCTTCTTCTGAGAAGTGTCTATTCCTATCTTTTTGGCAATTCCTTAATAGGGTTGTTTGCTTTTTTTTTTTCTATTTAGCACATTTGTTGTCCTTATAGATTCTAGATGTTGGGCCTTTGTCAGATATACAGTTGGCAAATATTATTTCCCATTCTGTGGGCTGTCTCCCCACTCTCTTGATTATTTCTTTTGCTTTGCAGAAACTTTTCAGTTTGATGAGGTCCCTCTCGTCTTTCTTATCTTTTATGGCATTTGTTTTTGGAGAGTTGATCAGAACTTGGTTGCCTATTCCAATTTTTGTAAGGGTGTTTCCTATATTTTCTTCTTGCATTCTTATAGTTTGTGTTTTTACATTTAGGTCATTGATCCATTTAGAGTTGATTTTTGTGTATGGTGATAGGTAGGGTTCTTGTTTCAGTCTTCTGCAAGTAGTCAGTCAGTTTTCCCAGCATCATTTACTGAATAGGTTCTCCTCTCCCCATTTGTTGTTGGTGGAGGCTTTATTGAAGGTGAGTTGGTTGAGGAATTGAGGCTTTGCTTCTGGAATCTCTATCATGTTTCATTGGTCTATATGCCTGTTCTTGTACAAGTACCAGGCTGTTTTGATTATTGTAGCTTTATAGTGGAGATTAAAGTCTATAAGTGTGATACCTCCCACTTTGTTTCTTTTGCTAATGATTATTTTGGCCTTTCATGGTCTTCTGTGTTTCCATATGAATTTCTTTATTGTCATTTCCAGGTCTGAGAAGAATGACGTTGGTAATTATTAGGTATTGCATTAAATCTGTAGATTGCCTTTGGTAGGGATATTTTTCCATGTTTTGGGGTCTTCTTGGATTTCTTTGAGCAGTGGTTTGTAGTTTTCATTGTAAAGATCTTTCATTTATTTGGTTAGGAAGATGCCAATGTATTTCATTTTTTTGTGGCTATTGTGAATAGGATTGTGCTTTTTATTTGGGTTTCTGTCTGTTTATTGTTGGCATATAGGAGTGCGACTGTCTTTTGCACATTTATTTTTTATCCTGAGATTTTGCCAAAGACCTTTATCAGTGCAAGGAAGTTTTTGACAGATTCTAGGTATAGGATCATGTCATCCCCAAAAAGGGATAACTTAACTTCTTCTTTTCCTATGTGGATACCCTTGATTTCCTTCTCTTGTCTAACTGTTCTAGCTGCGACTTCCAATACCATGTTGAACAAGAGAGGTGAAAGTGGGTAACCTTGTCTTGTTCCAGTTTTCAGAGGAAATACTTCCAATTCCTGTCAGTTTAGCAGTATGTTGGCTGTGGGTTTATTATAGATGGCTCTTACTATTTTGAGGTATGTCCCATCTATGCCTAGGTGTTTAAGGGTTTTTATTAAGAAGGGATGCTGGATTTTATCAAAAGCTTTTTCAGCATTTAATGATAAAATCATATGAATCTTTTTTGTATATCTGTTGATGTATTTAATTATATTTATGGTTCTATGGATACTGAATGAGCCCTGCATACTGGGGCTGAAGCCTACTTGGTCATGGTGGATGATTTTTGAAATGTGTTGTTGGATCCAGTTTGCTAGAATCTTGCTTAGAATTTTTGCATCTATATTCATCAAGGATATTGGCCTGAAATTTTCTTTCTTTGTTGGATCTTTATCTGGTTTGGGTATCAGTATGATGTTAGCTTCATAAAATGATTTGGAAAGATTTTCATCTCTCTTAATTGCCTGGAATACTTTCAATAGGATTGGTATCAACTCCTCCTTGTATGTTTTGTAGAATTCTGCTGGAAAGTCATCTGGTCCAGGCCTTTTTTGTGTGAGTGTGGGTAGTTTTCTTATGACAAAGTAAATTTCCTGTGTTGTTATTGGTCTATTTAGGATCTCAATTTCTTCTTGTTTCAAACTTGGGAGGTTATGTGCTGTCAGAAAGTCCTCCATTTCTCTTAGGTTTTTAAATTTATTTCCATAGAAGTGTACGTAGTAATCTCTGATAATCTATTGTATTTCTTCAGAGTTAGTTGTGACTTCATCTTTTGCATTTCTGATTGTGTTGTTTTTTTCTCTCTCTTTTCTTGGTCAGTCTTTCTAAGGGTCCATCAATCTTGTTTATCTTTTCAAAGAATCAGCTTTTTGTTTTGTTGATTTTTTTTCTATGATGTATTTGTCTTCTATGTCCCATATTTGGGCTTTTATTTTTGTAATCTGGATTCTTCTGCTGAAGTTAGAGTTTTGGTGGTCTTATTTTTCCAGCTCCCTTAGGAGACTTGTTAGACAGTTTACTTGTGATCTTGCCATTTTCTTCATATGTGTTTGTAAAACTATGAATTCCTCTCTAAGTATTGCTTTCATGGCTTCCCAGAGGTTGTGTTGGGATGTTTCTTAATTTTCATTTGTTTCCAGGAATCTTTTAATTTCTTCTTTGATTTTCATGTTGATCCAGGAGTTGTTCAGTGTCATATTGTTTAGTGTCCATGTCTTGTGGGTTTGAGGGGAACTTTGTTGGTGTTGATATTTATTTTTATTCCACTGTGGTCTGAGAAGGTGCATGACAATATTTTGAAATTATGAAAGTTGTTTATACTTGATATATGGCTGAGGATGTGGTTGATCTTGGAGTATGTCCCATGAGGTGATGAGTAGAATGTATAATCTGTGGTTGTTGGGTGGAGTGTTCTATAGGTATGTATTAGGTCCATTTGGTCATGTATCAGGTTGAGATTCCAAACCTCCTTGTTGATGTTTTGCCCTGATGATCTATCTAGGATAGATAGTGGAGTATTAAAGTCCCTAGCTATGATAGTTAGAGTCAATATCATTTTGAAGTTTATTTAGTAACTGCTTTATAAAAGCCAGTGCTCCTGTGTTTGGTACATATATATTTAGGTGGATATATATTTCTTGTTGAAAAATTGAATATTTTATCATTAAGTAGTGTGCTTCTGTGTACTTTTAAATTTTTGATAGTCTAAAGGCTATTTTGTCTGATATTAAGATTGTGACTCTTGCTTTATTTTCTGTTCCGTTCATCTGAAAATTTGTTTTCCATCCTCTAACTTTGAGTCTATGAGTTTCACTTTTAGTGATACGTGTCTCTTAAAGACAGGGTATTGTTGCATCATGTTTCTTTATCCAGTTTTCCATTCTGTGCCTTTCCAGTGGTGCATTTATTCCATTTATATTCAAGCTGATTATTAGGATGTGACAGTTTATCCCTGTCATTATACTCTTATAGACTTTGTTGTTTGTTTACATATTTGTTTGTTGGGTTTTTGTGGGGGGGTTGATTTATGTGTGTGTTTTCAATCTTGCAGTCATGATGCGTGTTTTATTGGTTCTTTTTTTTCCCTTGCATTCTTGGAAGGAACATGGTTGTTCTTTTTTTTCCTTTCTTCTGTGCTTAATACCTTCTTAAATGTCTCTTGTAGAGCTGATCTGGAGGCAGCATATACTCTTAGGAATGAATGTCTGGGAAGGATTTTAATTCTCCATCACTGATGAAGCTTGGCTTAGCTGGGTAAGAAATTCTTTGTTGGGATTGTTTATATTTGAGAGTTTTGAAGATTGGTTTCCATTCTCATCCAGCCTGCAGTGTTTCTGTAGATAAGTCTGCTGCTATTCTGATTGATCTTCCTGGTAGGCAGTCTGACATCTCTGTCTTGCAGTCTTTAGGATTTTTTCTTTCATACTTACTTTGTGTAAGCAAATTCCTATGTGTCTAGGCATTGGTCTCCTTATTTGATGCCTTGCAGTGATTTTCTGTATCTCTTTGGTGAGGATTGTTGTGTCTCTGTTGAGATGTGGGAAGTTTTCTTGGATGACCTCTTGGAATGTTTGTTCCAGGCTGCTCTCATTTACCTTATCTGATTCAGGGATACCTAACAGTCTTAGGTTCAGTCTCTTAATATAGTTGCACATCTTCGAAAGCTTTGTTCCAACTTCCTAAGTTTGCTTTCTATGTTTTTAACAGATTGGGTTAGCTCCAGATTTTGGTCTTCAAGTTCTGAGATTCTTCTGCCTGGTTAATTCTGCTTTCCATGCTTGTTAGCTTATAATTTATTTCATTTACTGAATTCTTTATAGTTTGCATCTCAGCCATTAGTTCTTTCA
Source organism: Tarsius wallacei (assembly GCA_963574415.1). Taxonomy (NCBI): domain Eukaryota; kingdom Metazoa; phylum Chordata; class Mammalia; order Primates; family Tarsiidae; genus Tarsius; species Tarsius wallacei. The sequence continues at coordinate 9,424 of CAUYQG010070259.1, read as the reverse complement.
TGTTTTTATCTTGCTTTTCTTGGTCCTTGTTCATCTTTTCCATCCATTCCTTGATCTTCACATTTGTAGTCTGAGACTGGGCAATCTAGATGCTCTTCGTTGTTTGAGTTCTTTAGTCTGTATACTCATGGAGTATCCTCTTTGGGCTTTGTGTGGTGCTTGTGGATCTTCTTTGGTTTTTATTCATTTGTGTTTTTTTTTCTTTTTTCTTAACTTCTGTTGCTCAGTGAGAAAGGGAGTAGTTTCCACTTCTTTTTTCTCAACCCTCTATTCTTCTTTGAATAAAGTCTCTGGACTAGTTCAATTTTTGGAGCTGGGTTGTATTGGAGGAGCTGTTACTCCCTTGCAGATTTGAGAGTTGAATGAGGTGTGTTAGAGGCTGCTAAGATTCAAAAGCTGTCTGACAATCACAATGTTTGCTGATTGGTGTGTGAACCCCCAGGGACTTACTTCCTACCACCTTACAGTACGCCCATACAATAGTAGTGCATGTATCTCCCCTAGGTACAAAATAACATGAAGGAAGGGAGAGGTGTTAAATAAAGAGAGAATGTGGAAGGGATGACAATGTAAAGAACAAAGGAGAGAAAGAAAATGATACAAACTAACAAAAAGGGAGACAAGCAAAGAAAGAGAAAAAGAAAGAGGGAGAGAAAGTCAAACCAAAGCAGTAACAAAATCAAAACAAACAAACAAACAAAAACAAAGAAAGAAGAAAGAAACCAAATAGCACATAATAAACAATCAAACAATATACCCAAGGAAATGAAAACCGATAATATGAGGAAATTTTCAAACTCATTTATTGCCTTATTGGATATAAAGAAGTAGGATAAGGGTTAAAACAGAACAAAATGCCCACTCCCAACAAGCTATATTTAAAAAAAAATAGGTAGAGTTACACAAATACAAAACAAAACAAAACAAAAAACAAAAAAACCCAAAACACCAACTCCAAAACAACAACAACAAAACTTATGTACTTCTTGAGCACCCTCTTTTGGCAGTTTCAAGACTTCAAGTTTCATGTAGGAGTGACCCAGGCACTGCTTTTCTTAACTGGTGGCAGAGAGGAGGGATTTTGGAAGGGAGGAGCTTCCAACTTTTAAATCTGTCCTCCTGTTCACCCCTTGTGGTTGTGGAGACTCTGGAAGGTGTCCTGGGCTGATTCACCTATGTTTAGCCCTCTCTGTGTGTGCTGATCCTAACTTTGCCTGCCTGAGTCACACGTCTGAGAAATCACTGGGGAAAGGGTGTGGGGTCACTTTAAAACTCACCCCTACTCATCCACTGTGAGCAGAGACTGGGTTCTTAGGTTGCAGTGCAGACTGCAAATGTTTCAAATCTAACTCTCTATTTACCCCATGGAGTTGGGGGAAGGGTGTGGACTGCTCCCAACTGATCTGCTTATGTTCAGATCTCTCCATGCATTTTGCCAGAACGTTGCCACCTGTGTCACATGTCTTGCGGATCACTGGAAAAAAGGTGCTGGGTCACTTTAAGACTCACCATCATTTTGCTGTGATCTAGGGCTGGGTTCCTCCACAGGGCTGCCTTGACAGACCACAAATGCTTTCACTTGGGAAATAGGGCATCTGGGTCTCCTGGCTGGGACTCTGGTTGGTTTACTCTGGTATATTTTCTCACAGTTTGTGTTGCTGGTGTCTGTCCTGGGATGAAGGCTCTAGTGGCAGGTGGCACCTGTTGCAGGTGATTTTCACCATTTTAATTCTTTTTTTTTTTCTGCTCCAGGTGCCTGCCTCTGGGCCCAAGAGCACGTTGAGGTTCGAGCAGCTGCCATGGGCAGCTGCCTATGCAGGAGATCTCAGTTCTCTCCTTTCCACGTCTCCACTCAATCAGACATTCAAACTTTTGCTGACACCCTAAGGTGAATACTGGTCTCTTCACCCATTTATTTCTGTGGAGACTCATGCACTCTGGCTGCCTCCATCACCATCTTGGAATTCCCTGGCCAAAGCAGACATTATAAATACTTTCCCCACCCAGAGTTCTTTTCTTCCTCTTATATCAATACACATAGATTTTTCTATTTTCCTTATTATCTCTCCTTCATGTTTGGTGAAAGAAAATAGAGCTTTTATGTAGATACTATTTTAAATTGTTCTTATTTTTCTCATGTTCATAGAACTTTAGGAAATTAATGTCCTATTTCATGTCTTAAGTTGTAATAAATTTTCTTACAGCAGTTATGTCATGCTACAACTGTGTGTGTTTACATATACATAAGAACAAGTGTGTACAAAAGGACCATGAATAACATTTCACTTAAGATTATTTTATTATAATGTTGATTAGAAAAAATACTCTAGGATCTATTAAAAATACTTGCACATGCATGTTTATTGCAGGATTATTCACAATAGCAAAAACATGGAACTAACCATACTGCCCATCAAAAGGACTGAGTAAAAAAAAAATGTGGTACATATACAAGATAGAAAATTATGCCACCATAAACAGGACAAAATTATGAACTTTGCAGCAACTTGGATGGATTTAGATACTATAATACTTAGTGATCTATCACAGAAACAAAGAACTGAGTACCACATATTCTCCTTCATAAGTGGACCCTGAACAAGTATCATAGTACTATGTGAAAGGGATTGGCAGTAGTGAGAAACTGCCAGGGGGTGGGGAACACTTCATCAATAAGTGTACCTGATCTCAAACCAGGCAAAGTGGGGACCAAAGTGAGGTCAAAACTTTACCTGTACAATATGCATTTGTATATCAAATTCTGAATTGTACCCCAAATCATTAAAATAAAAAAAAGGAAAAATAACTTTCTGGATGGACCACATCTGGGTGGCATTTTCACTTTATCACCATGTGCATATGGATTTTCTTCAAATACCCAGGTGTCTTCCCATATCCCAAGGAAGTGTATGTTAGGTTAATTAGTATTAGTATATCTAATTAGTCCCAGTTTGAGTGAATGTGTGTGAGAGACAGAAAGAGAGAGAGAGAGAGAGAGAGAGAGAGAGAGAGAGCGAGAGAGCAAGCACATGTGTGTATAGACCTTGTAATGGGAAGGTACCCTGTTCAGTGCTGGTTCTTGTCTGGGGTCCTGAGCCTCCAGGATAAACCTCAGTCATTCTGTATCTTGAACTAGAATAAGTGGGTAAATAATTATCTTATCATTTTTGTTATTCTTTCTTAAATGTATGTTTAGCTCATTTATTTTAGTGTTTAATATTATAAGTGTTGTTATCTTTATTTAAAAGTTTGGTGATGTTTTTCTGTCCTGAAATATGCCATAAGAATTTAACTCTTGCTTACATCAGTTCGTATATGGGAAAAACAGTTTTGTTATACTGTGTATCTTTCACTTTAAGTCACAGTTACCAATAACCTACATATGAAGTTAAGTGAGGGCTTATTGTATTTGTGTGTATGTACACTTGCATGACCATATGTAGTGTTTTAATGCTCAAGTGGGTCAATAGGAATTTTTTAGTTAAACTCATTTTACAGAGAAAAAATGACATCTAAGTATGTGAAATAATTTGTTTATATTAATGTTTCTTGTAAGTGGGGGTAGATACTGTTTTTCACTTGCTTTTTTACCTACCTTCCATAATCAGTTGAGAGCAATTATCTAAATAAATGTGTTTTTGAATACATGCGTAATGCAACATCCATTGTGTTAAAATTTATTTTTAGAATATGGCAAGTGCCCTGATGAGATAGAGATATTTTCACAGATTTTTTTTAAAGAAGAACAGAATATTTTTGGTATTTGAAATGATTGCTTTTATCTTCCTTTCATGATCATGTGGGCATTTTTCTTCATTCTACATATCCCACCCCACACCCCTAGTGGTCTCCTAAAAGCATAATTCCCCCTTAAGACTAAGTTTCCTGGAGTTTGTTACTATCAAATTTGTTTACATTGAGCCTCTAAGATCTCATTAATTATAACTTAAGTTTTTCTACCTCAGTAATTGCTTTAGTGGTGAGCTTATACAACAGTGCTTTTTTTTGATAAGTTGTGGTTCTCTGAATTTAAATATTTCTCGAGTTATTGGGAGTTACATTTCTGCCCTGGGACCTCAGTTTTCTCATGAATGTGAGAATACTTGCTAATTTTCAGTTTGTTTAGATGTGTTCTTGTTCTGACAATGGGAGTGATGATTTCCAAGTCTCTTATATCTTGGAATGAAAATCAGAAGTCCATGACTTTCTTTTAATTTTTCTCAGTTCTTAACTTAGGTTGGAATTTTGGAAAAAGGAATGTAGTTAATTTTTTAAAATTTATTTTTCCTAAACAAGAATCGTTTATTATTGAGTCATTTGTTTTCTTCTGCTTAACATCTTGATATATGTTGGATGAAAATTATTGCATAAACTTATTTTCTATTAATCCAATTTTTATTTCTTTTTTCTTGTATTGCTTTTCATTAAGTAAATCTATTTTTATTATTAATATCTTTAAATTTACATGATTTCATTTTAGATTTAGTTTGTTTTCACTCTATTTTGGTGTATTACCTATAAATTGCACTAACTTATATAACTTTTAACACTTATTCTTAACACTTCAGCATCTATTATAAGTTTGTATTTTAACATTAACCAAAACATGTAATAATTTTAGACATTTAAGCTTTATCTATAACTCTCTTTTAATGTTTTACTGTTGTCCTGTATTTTGTCTTTTAAACTTCACAGGACATTATTATAATTGTCTATAAAGTGGATATGTAAGAAAAAATAGCAATATATTTACCTTTTGTGGTGCACTTCTTTCTTTTGTATTCTTACCAATTTTTAAAAATCTAGAATGATTTGATTTTGCTTTAAGAACTTTTTTCTTCAGTTTTTTATTGTAAGTCTACTATTTTTAGGTTCTCTCAGATCTTGTTCATCAAAATATATTTTGTTTTATCTTTGAGGAACACTTTTGCTGGTTATGGAAATTTAAACTTGTGATGATTTTATTTTAGTACTATAGAGATGTCATTGTGTTATATCTAGTCTTCTGTTATTGTTGCTGAGATGTTGCCTTTGAATCATAAAGCTATTCTTTTGATAATGACTGTTTTTTTTTCTGGCTGTTTCTGAAATTTTAAATTGTCTGTGTCTTTTGGTAGAGTTATGACCCTCAGTTGTTTTTGTTTTGTTTCGTTGTTTGTTTGGTTTGGTTTGGTTTTCATTTCATTTTGGTTATAGTTTTGGTTTTCTCTGCTTGAATCTCATAGAATATTTTGAAGCTATGAGTTTGCGTTATTTAACAATTTTGAAAAATCGCAAGGTATTTTCTGTTGAAATACTATTTCTTCATTACCGTCTATCCCCAATTTTTGTGACTTTCCTTACACTTGATCAATACCTGTATGTCTCTTATACTCTACTATGTTTTTTCCATCACTTTTTGCTCTTTTTCATTCAATTTTGGATATTTTCCTTTGGAAGATCATAAGATTGCTTTTTTTTTTCCCTTCCTTTTTGGGGGAAAAAACTTGGGGAAGCAGACAAGATGGCAATGGAACTGGATGGAGTGTGAGAGTATCTGCAACTACTAGAGTCCTTAAAGACTGCATAAGTGTGTGTGTGATGGTGGGTGAGTGATAGTCCATCTGGGGGAAGACTTGACTTCAAGTGCCTGAGGCTCTTCTGTGGAGGTGACTGCAGCTCACCACTGCCCTGGGATCAGAGCCCTGGCATGCAGGATTGTCTGCCATTCTTGGGAGTCTCTTGGGAGGAGGCAGCAGAGATCAGCTGCTCCTCAGCACCTGGTACCTGACCCACACAACCACCTGTGGCAGCAGACTGGGTGCTAGCAGCAGGAACTGTGGAAAGGTGCGATGAGTAAATCTGGAACTGAGCCCCACCATCAGTGAGGAGACGCTGACTGCAATCATTTTTTCTGTCCCAGGACTGGGCAGAAACCTGTGTTGCCCTGCCCAACTCTGTCCAGCCTCAAACCTGAGACCTGGAGGCTGTCTCCATATCCCTCTGGGATCAACCATCCAACACAGAGAGACAGATGCCCCTCCCTTATGCTGGACCAGACACAAGCACATCTGATCTGAATGGGAGACTTGGCAGCAGCAGCAGATGAGTTGGGTGAGTTCAAATCTGACTCACCCTCCCCACACAGCAGTCTGTAGGGCATCCGACCCATGTCGACAGCAACTCATTCAGATGGACTGGAGACCAGAGCCAATCCCTAAAGCGGTGACAACCAAAAGTAGGGACATTGCTTGGAAAAGAAACCCAAAGTTCCAGAAATGGCCACAGAGGGAGCTCATATTCTTTTCCTCTTTGTTTCTGTTTTTGTTTACATTGTCGTACTTGCTGTGTTTCTGTTATTTTATTGTTGTTTTTTAGATTTTGTTTGTGTATGTGTACTTTTGAGGGCAAGTACATCAACAGGGTTTTTTGTTTGTTTGTTTATATGTTTCTTTTTTTTCTGTTTTGTTTGTTTCTTTGTTGTTTGGTATGCCTGTCTGTTTTTTCTCTTCTCTCTTCAACTTCTTTTTGTCTCCCTCCACCTTCTTTTTGTCTCCTTCCTTCCTTTTTCTGTCTTCTTTTTCTTACCTCATTTTGCTTTCAGGGGGCAAACATACACCCCCACCTCATAGGCAGATTTTAAGGTGATGGGAAGTGGGTTCCAGGGAGCCCATACACCCGTCAATGGATACTGGGATCTACAGATAGCTTTCGAACCACAGCTCTCCCCTTAATTAAATCTCAAAACTGCAAAAAGCACAGCCCAAAAACTCAAGTCCAGCTTCAAAACTGAAAAATCCAGAGTATCTACATAAAGACAAATAGGGAATTGAGTAAGCAGAAGTGAAAGCTGTCTCTCCTATCATTGAACAACAAAATTAAGTGAGGGAGGGAAAGGGGGGAGGAAAACTTTCATAAATGAAGAACCAATGGAAGAGCAGAGGTCACATACAGTCCCCTGGGGAGACATCAACTGAGAATACAGACTTCAGAACTCAAACAATGAAGAGTCCTTGGAACAACTGCTCTCAAACCACAAACCCAGATATCAAGATATTAGTAGAAGCAATAAATAGAAATGAGGAAAGACAAGAGGAAAGAATGAATGAGATGATAACTGAGATGATGGCAATAAAGAATATCATGAACAAAATAAATAACAAACTGATAGGCATGAAAGCAGAATTAATCAAGCAGAAGAAAGAATCTCAAGGCTGGAGGACCAAAATATGGAACTAACCCAATCTGTTAAAAACATAGAAAATAAGCTTAAAAAGATAGAACAAATATATCAAGAGCAAATATATCAAGAGGTTGAACCAAAGATTAACTGGAATACCTGAGCAGATAGAGAGACAGAGACCATGCTGGAGCAAACATTCCGTGAAATTATCCAAGGAAACTTCTCTCATCAGAGAAATGACCATTCAAACACAAGAGAGTCAGAGAACTCCTGCAAGACATCAAATGAGAAGACAAACTCCTAGACACATAGTAAATCATTTACACAAACTAGGAATAAAATAAAAAAATCCTAAAGGCAGCAACAGAGAAAGGTCAGACTACCAGCTACAGAAAACCAATTAAAATAGCAGCAGACTTATCTGCAGAAACACTACAGGCTAGAAGAGACTGGAGCCCAATCTTCAAAGTGCTCAAAGATGAACAATTCCAACCAAGAATTTCCTACTCATCTAAGCTAAGCTTCCTCAGCAATGGAGAATTAAAATCCTTCCCAGACACTCAATTCCTAAGAGTTTATGCTGCCTACAGACCAGCTCTACAAGTAACACTTAAGAAAGTATGAAACACAGAAAAGAAAAAAAAGTGGCCACCCTCTTCCCAAGAATGCAGGAAAAAGATTGAATACACAAATATATATAAATCCAAAAATTAAAAGAAAACCAACAAACAACTAAACAAACAAGCAACAAAAACAACAAACTTATAAGAATCTCATGACAGGGATAAACTCTCACATCTCAATAATTAGCCTGAACATGAATGGGCTAAAGACACCATAGAAAATACATGGAATAGCAAACTAGATTAAAAAAAAAAAAAAAGAAACATGCAACAATGTGCTGACTCCAGGAGACTCATCTTAACAGAATGGACAGACTCAAAAACTCAAAGTAAAAGGATGGAAAACAAATTTTCAGGTGAACAGAACAAAAAGAAAGCAAGACTTGTGACTTAATATAAGACAAATTATCCTTTAAGTTATCAAAAATTTTAAAAGATACAGAAGATCACTACATAATGATAAAAGATTCAATCCATCAACAAGAAATTGCCATCCTAAACATATATGTACCCACAAAGGAGCACTAACTTTTATGAAGCAGCTTCTAGATTAACTAAAAAATATATTGACTATAACACTGTCATAGCTGGGGACTTAAATACCCCATTAACAACTCTAGATAGATCATAGAGGCAAAAAATCATCAAGATCTGGAACTTCAATTTGACACTTTACCACTTTACCTACAGAACACTCCACCCAATAACCACAGAATATACATTCTATTCATCACCACATGGAACGTACTTCAAGATTGACTACATCCTCAGCCATATATCAACCATAAACAAATTTCATAAGATCAAAACATGCACCTTCTCAGACCAGAGTGAAATAAAAATAAATATGAACACCAACAAAGTTTTCCCCAAACCCACAAAAACATGAATACTATACAGTATTATGCTTAACAACTACTGGGTCAACACAGAAATCAAAACAGAAATTAAAATTCCTGGAAACAAATGAAAATGAAGAAACATCTTACCAAAACCTCTGGGATGCCATTAAAGCAGTACTAAGAGAGGAATTCATATCTCTATGAATACACATGAAGAATATTGAAAGATCAAAAGTTATCAGCCTACCAAATCACCTAAGGGATCTGGAAAGACTAGATCACCAAAACCCTAACTTTAGCAGAAGAATCCAGAGCACCAAAATAAAAACCCAAATACAAGACATAGAAGATAAAAATATAATAGAAAAAAATCAGCAAAACAAAAAGCTGGTTATTTGAAAGGGTAGACAAGATTGATAGACCCACAGCCAGATTGACCAAGAAAAAGAGAGTAAAGGCCCAAATAAACATAATCGGAAATGCAAAAGACCCCAAAGAAATACAAAAGATTATCAGAGATTATTATGTACACTTGTATGGAAACAAACTTGAATACCTAAATGAAATGGAGGACTTCCTAACATCACACAACCTCCTAATGATAAAACAAGAAGAAACCAAGACTCTAAATAGATAGTAACAACCCAGGAAATTGATTTTATCATACAAAAACTACCTTCAAAAGAAAGCCCTGGGCAAGATGGCTTTTAGCAGAATTCTACAAAATGTACAAGGAGGAGCTGATACCAGTCCTAATGTAATTATTTCAAGCAACTGAGAAAGATGGAACTTTCCTC
>CAUYQG010070254.1:0-47518 GCA_963574415.1 Tarsius wallacei | reverse complement strand
TGGGGCTTGGGTAAGGGCCATTTTTAACTATTGGAACACTTGTCCCTCAGTAACAATCCAGTTTAGGGGCTGATTCCCTGCTGTGGCTGTGTACAGAGACTTGGCAATTTCAGCAAATCCTGGTATAAATAGCTGATAATACCCTGCTGCTGTCAGGAATTCCCATACCTGTTTCTTGATGGTAGGCATGGGGATTTAAAGAATGGCTTTTTTTCTGAGCTGAGTTTAGGACTCGTTCGCCTTTTTTTAGTCGGTGTCCCAAGTAGGAAACATTGGTGGAGCAAAGGTGTGCCTTCTTTCTGATACTCGATAGCCCAAGTCTTGAAGAAGATGTAGCAGAGCCTTGTTACCTTGTAAATAAGTGTCCAGGTCTGCAGCTGCAAGTAAGAGATTATTAACATACTGGAGTAAAGTATTTTTGGGGTGTAGGGCATGGAATCCTGACAAATCCTGTTACAAGACTTCCCCCCCAAAAATTGGGGAGTTGTTGAAACCTTGTGGTAACCAGGTGTCCCCTGAGTCAGGATCTGTCAATTTAAAAGCAAAGATAGGTTGACTGACAGGGGATAAAGGAATGGAGAAGAATGCATTATTTAAATTCAGTACAGTATATACCTGATGTTGAGGAGGAAGCAGGCTGAGCAAAGTATATGGGTTAGGAACAGTAGAATGGATAGTTTTAACTCACTTATTAACTTTTTTAAAGTCTTGAACTGGTCTATTATCAGAGGCTCCTGGTTTCTGAACTGGCAAAAAAGGAGTGTTCCATGCTGACTTACATGGGGTCAAAACATTAGCAGCTAAGAGTCTTTTGATATGAGGAGCAATTCCTTTCCGGGTCTGTAAACTTATAGGGTACTGACAAACGTGAACAGGAGTAGCTGATGCTATTAAACTTATCACCACTGAAGGGTGAAGTTTTATCAGTCCTGTTGGGTTGGTCTCTGCCCAGACTGAAGACTCCTTTTGTAACTGTAGAAGTAAACTTGATGGGGCATTCTTAGCAGAGGACTTAGAGGAGGTTAAAAGATATTCTTCAGAGAGCGGAACCATTAGGAGCATTTGATAGGCAGTAGGAATGATCATTTCAGTTTTGTCAGGTGAAATCACAATTGTAACTTTTAACTTTTGAAGTAGGTCTCAACCCATAAGAGGGAATGGGCAGTCTGGAGCTATTAGAAATGAGTGAGTGACTCACTTTTGTCAGAAATTGACAATCCAGTTGGAAGTGAACTTACAATTAGTAACTTCCCTGTTGCCCCTGGACCAAATCCCGCCTCTTAGACATAGGTCCCAATGGTGTTTTCAGGGCCGAATATTCTACCCCAGTGTTCACTAAGAGTTGAACTGGGTGGTCCCCAATAGCTGCTGTTACTATGGGTTATTAAGAGCCTAAGGAGAAAGAGATCTGGCCCCATCAATCCGAATTATTTCCAGCCTTGTCAGTAGATGACAGGACCAGAAGTGGCTTAGGATTTTCTTATTGTGGGTGAAGGGGGCAATTTTTGACCCAATGCCCAAGTTCCTTGCAATAAGCACACTGATTCTTTGCCAACTGAATGTGTCTGAGTTTCTGACCCCTTTGCCCCTTCTGGTTATTGAACTTTTGATGGAGAGGCTTGGAATCACGCCCTGAAGCCTGGAGCACTGTTACCAGGATTTTAGCTTGTCTTTTTGCAGCCTTGTCAGCTGCCTGCACTGCCTGATTTTGTTTCTCAGTATCTCAGTTATTATAAACTTTGTGGGCTATTTCGAGCATCTGAGAAATATTCATTCCTACAAAGTCTTCCAGTCTTTGTAACTTCTTCCTAATGTTTGGAGCTGTCTGAGCCATGAATGCAAGATTTATAGCTTGAGCATTCTCAGGAGCTGAGGGATTAAAAGGGGTGTAGATGTAAAATGCCTCTTGGAGGTACTCAAGGAATGCCCCTGGAGACTCCTCGGGTCCCTGGAGAGTCACAGTGGTTTTGGAAAGATTGATAGGTTTTTGAGCTGCCCCTTTTAATCCCACTAATAGAGCCTGGTGATAGATATCCAATGCCCTGGATCCTGCTGAGGTGTTAGGGTCCAAGTCTGGGCAAGAAGGAGGGAATCTCTATCTAGTATATCTTGGGTTTTTTTCTTGTGTACCCCCAATAGAGTCCAGAATAAACATCCTGGCCTCAGTTCTAATGCGTTCCTTCTCTTCAGCAGTAAACAAAGTGACAAGGAGCTGTTGACAACTATTCCATATGGAACAATGGGTGTGCATAACTGATTCCATTAAATAAAACAAGGCCTGAGGCTTAGCTGAGAATGGGAAGGTTATGATGCCTCCAGTTATACAAATCAGAAGAGTAAAAGGGACTATATACCATAAACAACCACCCGGGTTGATCTGTCCTCGATGCAGGAGGAACTTCCCAGAAAGGAAGGAGTAGGGCTGGATTAATCTGGGACCAGAGTTGAGCAGCCAAAGGCAGAGAAGAAAAAAGGCGGTTAGAACTGGAAGCAGCTTCAGCTGCAGCTCGGGCTGGGGACAGCTGTGGGCAAACAGAGGTGGTGGAGGTAACAGTGGATAAGGTAGCCTGGGAAGCATATAGTGGAGGGTTAGAGTTAACTGGATTATTAAGAGGATCCTCAGTAGAGGGGGGCAAAACAGGATACAACCCAGAGGAAAAGGAGGCTACAGGTAATGGGTATGGTACAATCTTTGCCTCAGGGAGAGGTGGCTTAGGCCAAGGAGAGTCCATGACATGAGGATTAGTACATCCTGGCCACTTAAGAGATGAAGAAACCAGGACTTGACTGGTGGTTTTAAGAGAACATGTCTTTAACTAGGGTGGTGGGTTCTAGACTAAACTTAGCCACTGATCAATATAAGGGAACTGATCCAGATGGCCAAGATTCCCCATCACAACCTTCCAAACAGATTCAGTAATTTTAACATCCAGAGATCCTGTAGAGGATCATCCTACTTTAAATGCAGGCCAGTCTATATTATAGAGAGTTCAGAGTCTGCCTTTTGAGAGGCAGACACCACAGTCCTCAGCAAATGCAAGAGAAATTCCTTAGCAGAAATTCCAGAGGACTGACTGATGTCGAATTCTGAGATTCCATGACACACAATAAACAAGTGGTACAAAGACAAACAGACAGACAAATGATGCGTCCAAACCAAAATGAAAGGTGCAAATTCCTGGAACGCATGAGGGCAGAAAACAGAGGGCTCTATTCAGCCAACTTCTTGGCTCTGTGAACAGTGTCCAAAGGTCGACCTCATCAGGTCATTTCTTCCTTAACCAGAAATGCAAACAGAAGCCACAGTCTCAAGCTAGCAAACAGAAAACAAACAAACAAAAATCTTATTTTCTAGGAGATTATAAACAAACTCAAACTCTTTTGCAGTAACAGCATCAGTGCAGGAGATTACAGATCCCTGGCACAGACTCAGGGCAGAAAACTACAGATTCCTTGTACAAAATTAAAGCCATAAACAAAATAAATTAAACAGGATAGAGTGTTATTGGTAAACAAACAAACAAAAAATACCACCTAGGAGAATGAGATGAATAAAGGCCAGAAGTTTCTGACCTGTGGACTAGTCTGAAGTGCAGCAGAGGCAAGCCTTGTAGCAAAAAACACATCAATCAAGCAAAGCAAGGAAAGAGGCCAAGGATGACAGGGATTTATATTAGAGGATAGTAGAACTGGCAAGCAACGTACAGCTTTTGACAGCTCTAGTTGTTTTGCGTCAAAATGTGCTGCTTACAAAAGAAGTTTCTGGTGGCTGAGACCCTGCCAGTTATTTTCCTGGCTCTTGTGTGTTGTGATTTTCCCTTTGAGTGCTGATAGCACTTAAAGAGGCCCTGGGGCACTGGATGACCAGTCCTTATGTGCACCACCTGGATGGGCAACCCTCAGGAGCACTGAGAGAACTTTCCAGCTTCCAGGTGATCTGCCTCTAGGACACTCTCCTGTTGTCCGATTACCTTCTGGGTTCTGGCATGAATTAGGTCCACTGAGCATCTGATTAAGCCTGAGACTTTCCAGAACTCTGAGAGTCCTGCATAACTAAAATGAAGCAGTTCCTATGAGGCCCTTGCACGTCATGGAAGTTGATCCCTGACGCTTTCATGAGTCCCTCAGTTGCCTGAGGGACTCTGTTTGCACTGTCCAAAGGGAAGAATGCCTCTTATCTTCGACCTAGACCACAGTCTGGGTTAATAAGAGTGGAGTTTCTTTTCTTCCTGGTGACCTTTGTTGCCTACATGAATATTATACAAACAAAAAGGAGACAGTAACACTCAGGAAAACATAAAATGACATGAGACAAAGAACAATTATCCAAGAGAAACAGAAACTTACCAACATAAGATAACAAAGCAGCTGAATTTTTAGTAAATGTGAATGCAAACAAGAGCACTAATGAGCCAGCTCAGCATTTCTCTGGCACCTACAGAGTGTCCTCGGAGAACCCAGATGAGAAAGCTCTCCCCACCCCATTAGTGATTAAGATGGTACCCAAATTGAAACCAGATACTGAACCAAGACTTTGTTTGGCAAAAACCAGAGTTTAAGGAGTTGCCTCATCAGGTTTCAACCTCCTCAACAGAAGTATGGCCATAAGCAGAATAAACAGATTCTTACCTCCTAGGAGAACACAGATGAACTCAGGTATGTTGAAGCATGAGGAAGTGAGCAATCATTCCATCTCCCGCCAAGTCAGTTGAGAGGTTATGGGGCCCTGGAATGACTCAGGGAGCACCTCCCCTATAATGACTCCATCGAGCTGGGGAGAGCAGGAGCAAGGCCTCCTCTAGAGGTTGGCAAAATTTCTTGCTGGGACCTCCAAATGTTATAACTGGATTGTGAGAAATGATGCCAACATGCAGAGAAAGTCAGATTATGAGTCCTTTATTGATGCCAGTGACTGAGAATGGACTTGTGTCCCAAATAACTCTCGGCAGCAAACAGAGTGAGTAGTGGGTTTTTTAAAGGTAAACATTACATAAACTATACAGTTTGATATTTCTTGGCAAACCATATTATTAGTAAGGGATAGTAAGGGGTATGGATGGTTATAGAATTTACACAACTAGGAAGTTTCCAATCACCAAGGGGCACAGGAATGTGGGTGTGCAGTATGATTACAAGAAGGTTACATAAGGGGGTCATCTCTAAGCTAAGATGGAAGATCTGTTACAAAATGGAGTTACTTACTCATGTCAAGCAAGCTATTTCAGTAGGCTATTATAGGTTTTGCAGATAGATATTTCAATAGTGTCTCAATAAAGTATATGCCTTGTTTTAATATTAATATATGGATTTATGGCAAGATGGCAATGTGACAGGCCAGACAGTAAGAGTCTCTGCAAAAGCGTATGTCCATAAAAATTATTCACCTGTGTGAGTGTGTGCTGGTGGATGAGTGAAAGTCTGTCTGAGGGTTGACTCGGAATCATGCACCTAGGTCTCTCCTCTGGAGGTGACTGCAAACCCCCTACCACCCTGAGATTGGAGCTCCCAGCATACAGGATTATCTGCTTTACTCAGGGCTCTCCTGAGAAGAGGCAGTGGAAAGCAGCTGATCCTCACCACCTGGTGCCCAGTCCATATCATCAACTCTGACAGCAGAGTGGCATGATCCCCAGGATCCATAGAGAGGACAGGGGAAAGCTAAAAAGGAGCCCCATCACCAGTGAGAAAACGCTGACCCGGTGCCATTTTTCCCATCCTGGGACCATGCAGAGACTTGCATTGCCCCTCCCAGCTCACTCAGTCTTCAATCCAGGACCTAGAGGTTATCGCTTCATCAAACTCAGAGAGACAGATGCTCCTCCCCCACACTGGAACAGGCACAGACAAGTCATATCTGAGTGAGAGAATTGACAGCAGTGGCAGAAAGCCAGGTGAGTCCAGATCTGATCCACCCTACTCCCACAGTAGTCCGTGGGGCATCTGACCCACCCTGAGAGCAGCCCTATCAGCCTGCAATGAGAGCAGATGGGAGGGGCAGGAGACAAGAGCTAAAAGAAAGTTGGAGTTACAGGAACAACCCCAGAGTGAGGTTATTCTTTTTGTTTGTTTTGCTTGTTTTTGGTTTTAATTTTTTCTCTCTGTATTTTATTATGTTTCTGTACTTGCCTTGTTTTTGTCATCTTAGTGCTTTTTTGCAGACTTCCTGTTTATGTATGGGTATTTTTGAGAGAGAGTACGTCAATGGGACGGGGTTGTCAGTCTGTTTGTATGATTGTCTGTTTTTAAAAATCTTTTCTGTCTTGTGTTTCCTTTTATTTGTTAGTTGGTATGCCTCTTTTTTCCCTCTTCTTCTTGTCTCTTTCCACCTTCATCTCATCCTCCTCCTTCCTTTTCCACTGTTTTTTCTTTTTCTTACCTCACTTTGCTTTCAGGGGGCAAACCTATATCCCCACTGCTTGGACAGATCATAAGGTGGTGGAAAGGGGGTTGCAGGGAGCCCACACACCTGTCAGTGGAAACTGGAGCCTGCAGATTGTTTCTGAATCACAACTCTCCCCTCAATTTAATCTCAAAACTGCAAAAATTACAGTCCCCCAACCCACACTCCAGCTTCAGAATTGAACAAAGCCAGAGGATCTACATAAGAAAGAATAGAAGATTGAGCAAACAGAAGTAAAAGCTACTCCCCATTCCTGAACAACAGAATTAAGGAAGAGATTTTTAAAAAGGGGGGAATCTACAAAAAATGAAGAAAAACCAAAAGAAGCAAATTGGTCTCACACAGAATGCTGAGAGGTCAAACACTGAGAATAAAGACTTCAGAACACCAACAATGAAGAGCCCCCAGAATGACTGGTCTCAAACTACAAACCCAGATATCAATACATTAATAGATAGAATAAATAGAATTGAGGAGAGACAAGAAGAAAGAATGAAGGAGCTGATAACTGAGATAACAGCAATAAAGAATACAGTGAATAAAATAAATAACAAACTGATAAGCATGGAAAGTAGAATTAACCAAGAAGAAAAAAGAATCTCAAAGCTTGAGGACCAAAATATGGAACTAACCCAAATTGTCAAAAATATAGAAAAGAAGCTTAAAAAGACAGAACAAAACCTCCAAGAGATGAGCAATTATTTCAAGAGGCTGAATCTAAGATTAATTGGAATCCCTGAGGTAGATAGAGAGCCAGAGACTACCCTGGAACTAATATCCTATGAAATTAACCATGATAAACATATATGCACCTAACATAGAAGCACCATCTTTCATAAAACAGCTTCTAGGTAAACTTACATAAGATATCGACTCAATATTAATATATTTACATGTATATTTTTGTATATAAGCTGTTATTGTGTCATACAAATATACTAATTGTATTAAAGTTAAGAGTAGAAATTTAATAGGAGGGAATAACATTTTAAGTTTAAGTAATAAGTAGATTAATTTTTGTTTATTTGTGTGCTTGTTTTATTTAGTTATAATTTATTTAGAATATATATCCTTTCTAATTTACAGTTATGTGCCCTTTATCTCCTCATATCTCCATTTATAAATGGCTGATTATCTTCTACTCTAGTCATTCCATCACCTCCTGTCCACTCGTTTCAGTCATAGCCATTGTATAATACCTGACACTCTACCCCACCATGCTCCAAGACTTGATCTAACTCTCAAATAATCCACCATCTCAGAATCTAGGAACTGAAACCAGAAACTTAGACTCATAATATTCAAGCTTAAATGTTTATAAGGACCTTTTCCAGCTGCAGCATCATTACATATTAGAACACGGAGTTCTGCTCATCAATTTAAGGACTCTGTGACCACCCCAATTTTCTGTTTTGTTGCACTGTAACACAGACCCCTAGATTAATTTCTAAAAATTCTGCCATTTATCCCTTCTGTAGCATAATCCTGTCCCATTTCTTTTTCTATTGCCTCTCATCTACCATCTGAATTCCACTTCTTCAATCTATTCTTATCTCAGTCCTGATTTGAGGTCTCCTGCAGACCTGTCAGCAGAACCCAAATCTCAGAAGGTTTTCTTATCTCTATAGGGGAGAAGGCAGAATCCAAATCCTGGGCTCAGAAGCCTAGAGTCTACTCCTATTTTGCCAGTCCAGCTTATCTTCAACCTTCATCTCACCCAAGCCAACTACATCTTTAATGAACTTGCAGTAAAAACATGAAGTTAGGAACTGGTAAAACAAAAAAACAAAAACAAAAAAAGAGCCAATATAACCTAGTATGGTCAGAAAGATTTGAATTTGAATCCTCTTATCTACAAAAAAAATGAGTTTTCTCTCTGGGCCTCACTTTTCTCTTCTGCAAATAAGTTAATAAAAATAGTTACCTCATGAAAATATTTACTTATTTATTTAAAATGTCATATAGTAAAATTGCCTATTTTTTCTTCTGGTGTACAAATGCATGGATGTAAGCACATATGTAGGTTTGTATAATCACTAGCACAATCAATATACCGACCAGTTATATTAACAACAACAACAAAATCTTCCTCCGGCTTCTCCATTGTGGCAGGGATTTTTTAAAAAATGTTTTTATTCAAAGTTCCTGGGGTCCCATCGTGTGCCCCTTATCCCTCCTCCTTTCCTCTCATTTTAGCAGTGTCCAGAGTCTGTTATTCCTACTTTTGTGCTCATATGACCAATGATCAGGGCCCAATTATGCATGAGAACATGTGACATTCAGGTTTTTTGTTTGTTTCTGTAATTTTGTTTTTCTAAGAATTAACATAGTATATGTTGCTGCAAAGGACATAATATTCCATCATGAATATGTACCACATTTTATTTATCCTGTCCACTTTCAATGGGCATCTGGGTTGATTCCATGTTTTTGATGTTGTGAATAGTGCTGCAATGAATTTATGTGTTCAGATGTCTTTTTGATAGAGAAATTTATGATCCTTTTGGTTTATTCCCAGAAGTGGGATTGCTGGGTCATATGGAAGTTTGATTTTTAGTTCTTTGAGAAAACACCACACTGCTTTCCAAAAACGTTATACTAGCTTACATTCCCACCAACAGTATAGAAAGCATTCTCTTTTCTTCACAGTCACATCAATACCTGTTGTTTTTTTGACTTTTTAATGATAGTCAATCACCCTTACTGGCATGAGGTGTTATCTCATTGCAATTTTGATTTTCATTTCTCTGATGATTACTGAGGCAGAGCATTTTTTCATGTTTGTTAGTGACTTAAATGTCTGTCTTTGAGTCTGTTCATGTCGTTTGCCCAATTTTTCCCTCATCAATTTGAGTTCCTTGCAGATTCTGAATGTTAGGACTTTGTCAGATGTATAGCTTGCAAATATATATATTTATATTCCATTATGTTGGTTTTCTCTTTACTTTCTTGATTATCTTTTTTGCTATGCTGTGCAAAACTTTTTAGTTTAGTAAGTTACCACCTGTCAATTTTGCTTTTACTGTATCTACTTTTGATGACTAAGTCATAAATTAATTGCTTATTCTGATATCCAGAAGGGTGTTCTCTAAGTATTCTTCTAAGATTCTTGCACTTTAAGAATTTGCATGCAAGTCCTTGATACATTTTGTGTTAATTTTTGTATATGGTGATTGGTAGGAATTCTGTTTCATTTTTCTGCATGTGGTTAGCCAGTTTTTCAACAACCATTTGCTAAATATAGTTCTCTTTCTCCAATGTTTGTTTCTGTTAGTTTGGTCAAAGATAAGTTGGTTAAAGATTTGTGGTTTTATTTCCAGATTCTCTGTCCTGTTACATTGGTCTATAGGTCTATTCTTGTACCAGTATTATGCTCAGTTGGTTACTGCAGCCTTGTAATAAAGTTTAAAGTCTGGAAGTGTAATGCCTCCAGCTATTTTTGTTTTGTATTGTTTTCCTGAGGTTTGCTTTAGTTATTTGGACTCTTTTATGCTTCCATAAGAAATTTTTTATTGTCTTTTGCAGATTTGTGAAAAACATTGTAGGTAGTTTGCTAGGGATTGCATTGAATCTGTAGATTGCCTTTGGTAGACTGAACATCTTAATGAATTTGATTCTTCCACTCCATAAGCACGGAATGTTTTCCAATTGTTTATGCCATCTTTTATTTCTTTGAGCAGTGTTTTGTAGTTCTCATTGTAAAAGCCTTTCACCTCTTTGCTTAGGGAGATGCTCAGGTATTTTATTTATTTTTTGTAACTATTATGAATAAAATTGTGTTTTCTATTTGATCCTCAGCCTGCTTGTTGTTGGTATAAAGAAGGCAACATGGCGGGGCTTGGTGGCTCAGCCCGTAATCCCAGCACTTTGGGAGGCCATGGTGAGTGTATTGCCTGAGTCCACGTGTTTGAAACCCACCCAGGCAACATGGCAAGCCCTCGTCTCAAAAATAAATCAAAAATTAGTCGGGCATGGTAGCGCATGCCTATAGTTCCAGCGACTTGGAACGCTGAGGCAGAAGGATTGCCAGAGTCCAGCAGGTTGAGGCTGTGGTGGCCAGGAGTGGGCCACTGAGCTCCAGCCTGGGCAACAGATTGAGACTCTAACTCAAAATATAATAATAATAATGATGATAATAATAATAATAATAATAATAAGGCAACTGTTTTTTTGAACACTGATTTTGTATCCAGAAACTTTACTTAAGATTCCCTTTATGGCAGGGATTTTTAACTGAGAACAATTTTGCTTCTCCCAATAATTTTTGTCAATGTCTGTAGATATTTTTTATTGTTAAAACTGGGAAGGTGCTACATAATAATGAGTTCCACAGCAAAGTCTCAATAATTGTTGAATTTGAGTTATAAGTATTACTATATTTCCTAGTAACACTTTTCTCTCAATAATAAACTCTGCCAATTATTGTTCTGTTCTCTAACACTTGGGATTGTCATTCAAAAGTATTATTTAAATTAAATCATACTGGTATGTTTCTTACAGTGTATTGAATTTAAGATTCATCTAAATTGTTTTGTGAATCATTTTTTATTACCAAGTAGTATTCCATTCATGTGGAATACTACTACATACACAGATATGAATGAAAATGTGTCAAAAACCTTTACATTTACAAACACAAAGTTTTTTTTTTCTATATAGTCACCCATCAGTAGACATTTAGGTATTTTTTAGTTGTTTGTGATTATTAATAGTGATTTTGTACATATTTGTGCACAGTTTTTTGTATTAACATGTTTTTATTTCCAGGTAACCATCCAGAAGAAAAAAAAATCACTGAGTTACGTGGCAAGAATATATATACCTTTATAAGAATTTGTCCAATAATTTTTAGAGTAGTTATACAATATTTCATTTCCACAATCAATGTGTGAGTGTCCTATTTACTTCACTTTCTCACCAGTGCTTGGTTTTATTGTAATTTTTAAATTGACCATTATAATACATGTGTAGCAGTATCACACTAGGGTTTTAATTTTATTTCACTAAAGACTAATGATGTTACATTACATTTCTATGTTTATTTGCCATTTTTATATTCTTTTTAATTTACTGTATTTTAGTCTTTCACCTGTCTTATGATTGTTTTTTGTTTTATTCTTGTTGAAATTTTAAATTTATTATTCCAGACCCTAGTTTTCTTGTGGACATGTAGCTTACAAATATTTTCTTCCGGTCTATTATTTATCTTTTCATTCATTTCACAGTTGCTTTTGCAAAGTAAAAATTTTTAATTTTTCTCATCACATCTTATATTTTTATTTAATTTTTTATACTTTCTGCATCAACTAAGAACACTTTACCTAATCTTGAGTCACAAATATCTGTTCTTATATATTCTTGCATGACTTTTGTAGTTTTACAGTTTATATACAAATCTATTATCCATTCTGAGAAAATATTGTGTAATATGTGAGATTTTGATAATATTTCTTTTACACATAAATGCCCAGTTTATACAAAATCATTTGTTAAGAAATCTATTTTTCTTTATTGAATTAGTTGTGTAACTTTGTCAACTTTAAATGAACATATTTGTGTAGATCAACTTTGGATTTAATACTCTGTTTTAGCTAATACTATGCTGTTTTGTTTTTTTGGTTTTTTAAATTATTTATTTTAAAATTGTGGGGTACGATTCAGGGTTAGGTATACAAATATTCATTGTGCAGTTACCCTTGTTGATGAGGAATCTGTTCCCCAGACAGATTCCCACTACTGTCAATCCCGCCTCCCTGCCCTCCCCCACTGTCCCAAAGTTTCCTGCTACTGTCAATCCTTCTCTGATAGTATTATGATAATTGTTCAAGGTTCACTTATAAATGAGAATATGTGATACATAGTTCTTTGTTTCTGTGAAAGATCACTCAGTATAACAGACTTTAAGTCCATCCAGCTTTCTGTGAAGTTCATGATTTTGTTCTTTACAGATGTGCAATATTCCATTTTGTATATGTATCACATTTTTAAATCCAGTACTCTTTTGATGGACAGCACAGTTTTTAACAAATTATCTTGTGTTTTCAAGGTATAAAACCATGTCGTCTGCAAAGAGGGATAAATTAACTTCTTCTTTTCCTATTTGGACATGCCTGATCGCCTTCTCTTGTCTGATTGCTCTAGCTAGGACTTCCAAAACTATGTTGAACAGGAGTGGTGAGAGTGGGCATCCTTGCCTTGTTAAAGTTTTGAGGGGAAATTGTTCTAATTTCTCTCAGCTTAGCAGTATGCTGGCGTGGGTTTCTCATAGTTGGCTCTTACTATTTTGAGGTATGTTCCACCTATGCAGAGATGTTCAAGGGTTTTTATCAAGAATCGGTGCTGGATTTTATCAAAAGCTTTTTCTGCATCTAAGGATATAATCATGTGGTTTTTCTTTTTACATCTGTTGATGTATTTAATTATGTTTAGGGTCTTATGAATGTTGAACCAGCACCAGCCCTGCATCCAGGGGATGAAGCCTACTTGGTCATGGTGGATGATTTTTGATATGTGTTGTTGAATCCGGTCAGCTAGAATCTTGTTGAGAATTTTAACATCTATGTTCATCAAGGATATTGGCCTGTAGTTTTCTTTCTTTGTTAAATCTTTACCTGGTTTGTATATCAATGTGATGTTAGCTTCATAAAATGATTTGGGGAGAGCTCCATCTTTCTCAATCGCCTGGAATACTTTCAATAAGATTGGTATCAATTCCTCCTTGTATGTTTTGCAGAATTCTGCTGGAAAGTCATCTGGTCCAGGACTTTTTTATTGTTGGTAGTTTTCTTATAACATAGTCAATGTCCTGGATTGTTATTGGTCTCTTTATGGTCTCGATTTCTTTTTGTTTCAACCTGGGGAGATTGTGTGATGTCAGAAACTCCTCCATTTCCTTTAGATTTTCAAGTTTGTTTTCATACAAGTGTACAAAGTAGTCTCTGATAATCTTTTGTATTTCTTCAGGGTTAGTTGTGACTTCATCTTTTGTGCTTTTGATTGTGTTTATTTGGACTTTTTCTCTCTTTTTCTTGGTCATTTTAGCTTGTTTATCTTTTCAAAGAACCAGCTTTTTGTTTCATTGATTTTTTTTTTGTTTTGTTTTATCTATTTGTCTTCTTTGTCCCATATTTGGACTTTTACTTGGTGATCTGGATTCTTTTGCTGAAGTTAGGGTTTTGGTGGTCTTGCTTTCCTAGCCTCCTTAGGTGACTTGCTAGGCTGTTAAATTGTTATCTTTCCATTTTCTTCATGTGAATTTGTAGAGATATGAATTCACCTCTTACTACTGCTTCCATGGCATCCCTGAGGATTTGGTAAGATGTTTCTTCATTTTCATTTGTTTTTAGGTATCTTTTAATCTCTGTTTTGATTTCCATGTTGACTCAGGAGTTGCATAGCATTATGCCATGTCTTTGTGGGTTTTGGAGGAACTTTGTTGGTGTTGATATTTATTTTTATCCTATTGTTGTCTGAGAAGGTGCATGGCAAAATTTCAATCTTATGAAATTTGTTTATGCTTGATTTATGGCCAAGGATGTGGTCAATCTTAGAGTATGTTCCAGGTGGTAATATGTAGAATGTATATTCAGTGGTCGTTGGGTGGAGTGTTCTGTAGGTATCTATTAAGTCCATTTGGTCAAGAGGCACATTGAGGTTCCAAATCTCCTTGCTGACTTTTTGTTTTGATGATCTGTCTATGGTTGTGAGTGGAGTATTAAGTTCCCAGCTATGTTAGTGTTAGAGTCAGTATCCTTTCTAAGTTTGCCTATAACTGCTTTATGAAAGTTGATGCTCCTATGTTGGGTGCATATATATTTAGCACAGATATTTCCTGTTGATGGATTGAAACTTTTATCATTATGTAGTGACCGTCTCTATCCTTTTTAATTTTTGATAGCTTAAAGGGTATTTTGTCTGATATTGTGATCACAACTCCTGCTTTCTTGTGTTCCATTTTCCTGAAATTTTGCTTCCCATCCTCTTGCTTTGAGTCTGTGAATGTCGTTTCTGGTGAGATGAGTCTCTTGGAGACAATATATTGTTCCTTCATGACATTTTATCTATTTTGCCATTCTATGTCTTTTCAGTGGTGCATAGAATCCATTCACATTCAGGCTAATTATTGAAATGTGATGGTTTATCCCTGTCATGAGGTTCTAATAGACTGGTTTTTTGTTTCTTTTTGTTTGTTGTCTTTCTTGTTTTTGGGGGTTGATTTATGTGTGTTTTCAATCTTTTTCCTGCACTCTTGTGACGAACATTGTCATTCATTTTTCCGTTTCTTCTGTGGTTAATGTTTGCTTAAGGGTTTTTTGTAGAGTTGATCTAGAGGCAGCCTAAGGTCTTAGAGATTGAATGCTTGAGAAGGAGTTTTATTCTCCCTCACTGATGAAGCTTTGCTTAGCTGGGTGGGTTATTCTTGATTGAAATTGTTTATCTCTGATAACTTTGAAGATTGGGTTCCAAGTTCTCCTAGGCTGAAGTGTTTCTGTAGACAAATCTACGGCTATTCTAATTGTTCCCCAGTAGGCAGTCTGACCTTTTTCTTTTGCTGCTGTTAGAATTCTTTTCTTTTATATTTACTTTGTTTTGTCAAATTACTTTGTGTCTAGGAGATGGTCTTCACATTTGTTGTCTTGCAGGGGTTCTCTGAATCTCTTATGTTTGAATGGCCACATCACTGATGAAATGAGTGAAATTTTCTTGAATAGTTTCATGGAATGTTTGTGCCGGGGTGGTTTCTATCTTTCTTTCTGCCTCAGAAAGTCCAATTACTCTTAGGTTCTGCCTCTTAAAATAATCTCTCATCTTTTGAAGGTTTTGTTCTCTCTTTTTAAGCTTCTTTTATATGTTTTTGACAGTTTAGATTTGTTCTATATTTTGGTCTTCAAGCTCTGAGATTCATTCTTCTGATTGGCTAATTCTGCTTTCCATGCATATCCATTTGTTATTTATTTCATTCACAATATTCTTTACTGCTGATATCTCAGTTATCAACTCCTTCTTATTTTCCTCTTGTCTCTCCTCAATTCTCTTTATTCTCTCTATTAATGTCTTGATATCTGGGTTTGTAATTTGAGACCAGTCTTTCTGGGGGCTCTTCAAAGCTTGCAATCCAAAGTCTATTTTCTCTGTGCCTGAACTCCCAGGGGTCTGTGTGACACCTATAGTCTTCTTTTGGTTTTTCTTTTTAGTGTAGATTTTCCTCCCCCCCACATGTTTGTTTCCCTCTTCTTTAATTCTATTGTTCAGGAATGAAGGGGTTGCTTTTACTTTTGTTTGCTCAATCTTCTATTTTTTCTTATGTGGATCCTCTGGCTTTGTTCAATTCTGAAGCTGGACTGTGGGTTGGTGACTGTACTTTTTGCAGTTTTGATATTTAATTGAGAGGTGAACTGTGATTTAAAATCTATCTGCACATCCCAGTATCCACTGACAGGTGTATGGGCACCTTGGAATCCACTTTCCAATGCCATACTATCTCTCCATTCAGTGGGGGTATAGTTTTACTCCCTGGAAGCAGAATGAGGTAAGGAAAAGGAAAAGAATGGAAAATGGAAGGAGGGGGACAAGAGAAAGGTGAAGAGATGAGGAGTAAGAGGGAAAACAAACAGATGTACAACTAACAAATTAAAAAGAGACACAAAGACAGGAAAGCATAAAAAAATCTAAAACATACAGATAATCATACAAACACACAGTTCAACAAAAACCTGACTATTGATGTACTCTTTCCATACACAAACAAGAAGTCTAAAGAATAGAAAAAGATGAGTAAAATAACAGAAACAAAGCAAGTACAAAAATGTTATCAAAAACAGAAAGAAAAAAATGAAACAAAAAAACAAACAAAAATGAGCAGCATAAACAGACAAAAAATCAAAATAAAAAAAAATAGATCAAGGAACCAAACTCTCACTCTGAGTTTGTTCCTGTAAGTCCTATGTTCTTTCAGCTCTGATCTCTAACCCCTACCCTCTGCTGTCAGCGCAGGCAGATAGGGTTGCTCACATCTTGGGTCAGATGCCCTAGTCTTACTTTGGAAGGGGTGTTGATCAGATCTGGACTCCTGGCTTGCTTCCTGTCAAGTCTGCCACTCAGATTTGACCTGTCTGTTTCTGATCCTGCATGGGGGAGGGGCTTCTGTCTCTCCCAGTTTGAGGATATTACTTTAGATCCCAAGTTGGAGGCTGGGTGGAGCTGGGTGGCACTGGGTGGGGCAATGCAGCTCTCTGCCTGGGCCTTATGTCCCAAGTTGGAGACTGAGCAGAGCTGGACATGTCAATGCAGGTCTATGTCTGATCCCGGGACAGAGAAAATGTCTGCGGATGTTGTCTCCTCACCACGTATGGGGCTCCTCTTTGGTTCTCCCCGAACCTCTCTCTCCACTGATGAGATCCAGGATTCCAGGTGATGCTCTATAACAGACGATGGTGTGGGCCAGGCATCAGGTGATGAGAATCAGCTGGATTCAGCAGGCTTTTCTCAGGAGAGTCTCACAAGTAGCAGATGATCTTGCACATGACTGTGCTCCAATCTCAGGTCATGGGGGCTTGCAGTCACCCTCAGAGGGGGTTCCTGGGTGCATGAACTCAAGTGTCTCCTTAGATGGACTTTCACTATCCCAGCAGCACACTCCTATTCACACAGAGAGTCTTTATGAACACTTGCTTTTGTGGAGATTCTCACAGTACAACCTGTCCACTCACCATCTTAAGCTACGTCCCTCACCATGCTGCTTTGAGTAGTGTAGTTTTTACAGTAAGTCTTACAATAGGGTACAGCTTCATCATATTTATTTTCTTTCAAAAAGCCTAGCTATTCTAAACTAATTTATTGTTGTTGCTTTTGTTGTAGATATTCCTTATCAGGTTGAGTAACTTTTCTACTATTTCAAGTTTATTTGTAATTTTGATCAGTTTTGGTAATTTTTTTGTTTCTGAAGAATTTGTCCACTCTATTTTAATTGATGAATTTATGTAAATAGAGAAATCTATTGTACTCTTATTATGTTTTTAATGTTGGCGCTGTCCTTAGTAATATCTACTCTTTCTACTCTTTTATTCCTGATATTCGTGGTTTATATCTTAGTTATGTTTTCATTGCCAGTCGTAATAGAAGTTCATTAATTTTATTTATCTTTCCAAAGATCTATCTTTTGGCTTTCTTAATTTTCTCTACTGTTTTTCTATAGTCTACTTTATTGACTTATGTTCTTATCTTACCTAGTTTCTTCTTCAACTTGAGTTTTTTTTTTGTAAGGTAGATATTTTTATAGTTTTTTATGTGGAAGTCTAAATTATTTGAGACCTTTCTTTTTTCTAATACTCTCATTTAATGCTAAACATTACCTTTTTAGCATTGTTTTAGCTGCATACCACAATAAAAAATAAATGGCCACTAAAACAAAAAACAATGCAATAAAATCCCTTTGGAAAATAATCTCAGAAGTGACAAAGAGAAAGTTTTGAGAATTTGTAGAGAAAGCTGAAGAAAATACCCAGATGTAGCACAGAGTGATAATATCACAGAAAATATGAACCACTGTTAAAGCAATATAGGAGATTATATTTAATACTCCAACAGATAACAGTTTATGTTGTGTACTAAAAACTATATTTGGAGATAGGTTTTCAAAGAGATAATGAAATTAAAATAAGGCAATTAAAGTGAACTTAAACCTTATATGACTGATGTCCTTAAAAGAAACAATTAAAACACAGAGCAAAGTCAGGGAAAAGATATGTATCTACAAATGAAACAAAGAGACATGAAACAGATTCTTTCTTCATGGCCTATAGAAAGAACAAATATGCTGACCCACTGATCTCAAGTTTCTAGCCTCCAAAACTGTGAGAAAAAGGTTTCTGTTGTTTAAGCCACATAGTCTGTGGTTTTTTATATGGCATCTCTAGTAAACCAATAAAGCACCTACAGCAGAGATCCAAAATACATGAAGCAAAAAATATCAGAATGGAGTAGAGAAATGGACACTTCAACAATAACGGTTGAAGATATTAACACTCAATTTTTAACATTGTATTGAAAAAAATGACAGAAAGTCATCAAAGAAACAAATTTAAATGCACTGAAAAGCAATTATAGTTGGAAAATATCTGAAAAAGATTTATCCCAATGACTGTAGAATACACATTCTTCTCAAGTGCACAAGAAATGTTTTTTTTTTTTTCAGAATATAGAGTGGATGACAAAATATTATCTATATTATAATTTAATTAAAATTGTACAAAGTAGGCTTTGTAATCAAAATGGAACAAAATTAAAAATGAGTAAATACATATTTGGAAAAATTAAAAATATGTTGACATAAGCAAAATATTTCTAAATAATAAATGGGCCAATGAAGAATATACATGAAAAATTAAAAAGTAGATTGAAATTAATTGAAAAGTAGATACAACATACAAAACCATATGGTTACTAGACCTTTGTAATATATCTTGAAATCAGCTAGTGTGATGCTTCCAGCTTTGTTCTTTATGCTCAGGATTTGTATAAGTATTTGGATTTTTGTGGTCCCATATATATTTTAGAAGTTTATTTCCATTTTTGTGAAATATTTACATTTAATACATTATATTCTCAAAAGGATTGCATTGAATCTGAATTGTTTTGGGTAGAATTGTCATTTTAACAATATTTGTTGTTACAAACCATAATCAGAGGATAGTCCTTTATTTTATTTTATTTTATTTTTTGTATGTCTTTTTCCATTTATCTAATTGGGTTTGTAGTTTTTCTCATATATTTCTTTCACTTATTTGGTTAAAGTGATGCCTAGATATGTTATATTTTCTGTAGCTATTGTAAATGGGATTTTTTTAAAATTTATTTTTCAAAACATTTGTTACTGAAGTATATAAATTCTACTTATTTT
The DNA here is from genome assembly GCA_963574415.1 of Tarsius wallacei. NCBI lineage: Eukaryota > Metazoa > Chordata > Mammalia > Primates > Tarsiidae > Tarsius > Tarsius wallacei. The sequence continues at coordinate 28,220 of CAUYQG010070254.1, read as the reverse complement.
TGTATGTTAATTTTGTATCCTGTAACTTTACTGATTTAACAGTTCTAAAAGTTGTTTGGTGGAGTCTTTTGGTTTTTCTAAACATAAGATTATGTAATCTGCAAACAGGGTTAATTTGGCATTTTCTTTTGGATGCTCCTTCTTTCTTTATTTTGCTTAATTTCTCTGGCCTGTATTTCTGGTAGCATCCTAAATAAAAGTGACAAAATTTGGCATTCTTGCCTTGTTCCAAATCTTAAAGAAAATACTTTCTCATCAGCATGATACTGGCATAAAAACGGGCATGTAGACCAATGGATCAGAGTAGAGAATTCACATATAAATCTATTAATTTACTGACAACTAATTTTAAACAAAGATACCAGAGATATACAATGAGGAATGAAGTATCTCTTTTATAAATGGTTGTAGATAAACTGGGTAGCCATATTTAGAAGAATGAAACTAGATCTCTATTTCAACAGACAAAAATCAAACCAAAATGGATTAAATACTTAAATCTAAAACCTGAATCTTTTAAAACAATAGAAGAAAGCATCAGGGAAAGGTTAAAGGATGTTTGTCTAAGTAAAGACTTTTTGTGTAAGATTTCAAAAGTATCATCAAAAAAAGAAGAAAAAATAAACAAATGGTATTATATCAAACTAAAAAGCTTCTGCATGACAAAGGAAAAAATAAACAAAGTGGAAATATAATCCAAAGAATAGGATACAATATTTACAAACTATTGATCTGACAAAGGATTAATAACAAGAATATATATGGATCTGAAACAACTCAATATCAAAATCCCCAAATAATACAGTTTAAGAATGAGTAAAAAGGTTGAGTAAACATTTCTCAAAGACATAAATGTGACTAATATGTACATGAGAAGACATGCTGTACATCACTAATTATCAGGAAAATAAAAATCAAAATCAAAATGGGATCTTATATATCATCAATAAGAATGATTTTTGTCCAAAAGATGTGAAATAACAGATGCTGAGGATGTGGAGAAAAGAGAACTATCATACACCATTGGTGGAAATGAAAATTAGTACAGTCATTATCAATAAATGTATTGCGGGTTTTCACAACACTAAAAATAGAACCACAATATAAGCTTGCAGTTTCACTACTGAGTATATATCCAAAAGAATGAAAATTAACACATCATATATTTGTACTTCCATATTTATTGCACCACTATTCACAATAGACAAAATATAGAATGAAGTTAAGTTTCATCAATGGATGCATGAATAATATGCAGTACATATACACAAAATAATATTATTTAGTCATCAAAAGGAAAAAATCCTGTAATTTGCATCAATAGGAATGAGAGTTAAGATCATTAAGTTATGTGAAATAAGCTGAGCTCAGAAAAACAAATATCCCATGTACTCACTTATACATGGGTGCTAAAAAGTTCATCTTATGATGATAAAGAACAAACTGGAGGTTACCAGAGTCCTGAATGCATAAGGGAAGGGTGAGAAAAAGAGAGGTTAATTAATGGTATGAATATACAGTTAATATAAATAAGAACTGATGTTCAATATATCATTAGAGTGACTAGAGTTAACATTTATTTATTTTACATTTCAAAATAGCTGTAAGAAAATAATTTGGACATTCCTCGCATAAAAATATAAATACTTAAAATATAATACTCTGATTACTTTGATTACCCTGATTTGATTATTGAATGTATCAAAATAGCACATGTATTCCCAAAATATGCACAATGAATATATATTCATAAAGTAAAATTAAAAGGGAATAGATATTGAAACAACAAAAGTATGGGAAACTGTTAAAATGATGATCAAGGGAAAATTCATATAAATATTTATCAAGTTATAGCTTCTGCTTCAAGACAGCTGACTAGAAGCAGCTAGTGTGCACCTTTCTCATGAAGAGGAACCAAGACAGTGAGCAAATATCAACACTAAAGATAGGTCAGGTCATCTAAAAGTACATGTTGTAAAGTGGATCCAACAACACATTTCAAGAATCATCTACCATGACCAGTGGACTTCATTCCTGGGATACAGGGCTGCTTCAACATTCACAAGACCATAGATATAATTCAGCACATAAACAGATATAAAACAAAAAACCACAAAATGATACCATTCAACAAAATCCAGAGAAAGCATTCAACAAAATCCAGTATCTCTTCTTTATAAAAACCTTTGAGCACCTAGGCATAGAAGGAACATTTCTCAAAACAGTAAAAGCCATCTATAATAAACCTGCAGATAAAAGCACAGTAAGAACCATCTGTGATAAACCCACAGATAAAACCACACCTCAATGGACAGAAGTTTGAAGCATTCCCTTTGAGAATGAGAATAAGATAAGGTTGCACAGTCTCATCCCTCCTGTTCAATACAGTGCTGGAAATTCTAGCCAGAGTATTCTGGTAAGAGAAGGAAATCGGGAATATCCAAAAAGAAAAATAGAAAGTTAAATTATCCCTCTTTGTGGAGGATATGATTCTATATCTTGAAAATGCTAGGGATTCTCTCAAAAGCTTACTCACACCAATAATCAACTTTGGCCTCAGGGTACAAAAGCAATGTGCAAAAGAGAGTTGAATTTCTATACACCAGCAACAAGCAGAAAGAGAACCAAATAAAAAGCCCAATCTCATTCACAGTAGCCACAAAAGAATGAAATACCTTGGTATCCACTTAATCAGAGAAGTGAAAGAATTTTACAAGAACTACAAAACATTGCTCAAAGAAATCAAGAATGACAAAAACAAATGAAAAAAAAAAACACATTACATGCTCATGGATCAAAAGAATCAAATTTCAAGATGTCCATTCTACTCAAGAAAATCTACAGATTCAATGAAATAGCCACCAAATTACCAGCATCATTTTTTTTCAGACCTGAAAACAACAATAGAGAAATTTATGTGGAAACAATGAAAAGAGCATGGATGGACAAAACAATTCTCAGCAAAAGGAATAAAGCAGGAGGCATCACACTTCAACATTAAGCTTTACTATAAGACTACAGTAACCAACAAAAACAGCCTGGTATTGGTAAGAGAATAGGCACCTAGACCAATGAAACAGGACAGCAATTCTGGAAGCAAAAATTTGGTCTCTCAACACAAATTTGGTCATCTTCAACAAAGTCACCAATAACAACCACCAGGCAAAGGAGACCATATTTATCTAATGATGCTGGGAAAACTCCCTGATCACATGCAGTAGAATGAAAGTGGACCATTACCTATCACCTTATGCAAAAGTCAACTCCAAAATAGATTAAAGACATAAATGTAAAACCTTAAACTGTAAGAATCCTAGAAGAAAATGCAGGAAATATCATTATGCACATCGGAGTATGCAGAGTATGCAATGAATTCTTGACCAAATCCCCAAAAGCAAATGCCATAAAAACTAGGATAAACAAATGGGAACTCATCAAATGGAAAAGATTTTGCATAGAAAAAAATCAAGATAGTGGGGAGACAACCCAAAGAATGGGAAAACATATTTGCAAATTATGTATCTAGCAAAGGTCTAACACTCAGGATATATATAAGGAACTCAAACCAAATGAAAAGTAAAGAAACCAACAAACAGACAGACAACCCCATTAAAAAGTAGGGAAAGGACATGAATAGAGAGTTTTCAAAAAAGACATACGTGACTTAAACAGGACCTCTGCACAATCACGAGGTTCATCTCTATGGCCTCAGGGTCCTTCTGCTTGCTGCTGGTATATATAAATACAACTCTCTTTTACACATTTATTTTGTACCCTGAGACTTTACCAAAGTGGTTATTGATGTGAGGAAGCTTTTGACAGACTCCCTAATGTTTTCTAGGTATAGAATCATATCATCCACAAAAAGGAACACTTTAACATTCTTTTTTTCTATTTGGATATGCCTGATTTTCTTCTCTTATCAGATACATGAAAAAATGTTCAGCCTCACAATTCATCAAAGAATGCAAATCAAAATTAAAATGAGATAGCACCTACCTCCAATAAGGACAGTCATCATTAATAAATCAAAAAACAACATGTGCTGGAAGGGGTTCAGAGAAAAGAGAATATTTCTACACTGTTGGTAGAGTGCAAACTAGTTTAACCTTTATGAAAAATAGTGTAGCAATTCCTAAAAGAACTAAAAATTTACCTTCCATGTGACCTAGCAATCCTTCTCCTAGGAATATACTCAGAGGAACATAAAATGCTCTACCAAAAAGACATCTACACACACATGTTTACTGCAGCACTATTCTCAATAGCAAAAACATGAAGCAACCCTACTACCCACTGAAAATGTGGATAAAGAAAATATGGTCCATATATATGATGGAGTATTACACAGTCACAAAAGGCATAAAATTATGCACTTTTACAGCAAATTAGATGGAGTTGGAGACCATTGTACTAAGTAACCTATCACAAAAACTATGAAATGAAAACTGAATATTCTCATTCATAAGTGGGACCTAAGCATTAATCACATTAGTACAAGGGAGGAATCAGCAGTCTCTGGGTGCTTCTGGGAGAGAGGACATGACAACAAAAAGCTTACCTGCTTTTATGCCAGGGGGAGTGAGTGCCAGCTGGAGATCCATACTTTACCTGTATGCAGTTTAGTTGTGTAGTTAATCCTTACTTGTACTCCACATAATTTATTTTATAATAAAATAAAATATAACATATAAAAATCAAAATATTAACAAGAAAAAAAAATGCTTGTGATTCATCAGAGAACCAAAGGGACCCATAGAAAGCAGAGAAGAGCTAAGCTGGACAACCAAACCCAGTATGGAGTCATGTGAGGGTTTTCTTTTTTTTTTTTTTGAGTTGGAGTCTCACTCTGTCGCCCAGACTGGAGTGCAGTGGCCGCTTCCGGCCACCGCAGCCTCGACCTGCTGGGCTCCGGCGATCCTTCCGCCTCAGCCTTCCAAGTAGCTGGAACTACAGGCGCTCGCTACCACGCCCGGCTGATTTTTTTTTTATTTATTTATTGTAGAGATGAGGTCTTGCTTGCCCAGGCGGGTCTCGAACCCGCGGGCTCAGGCAATCCGCTCACCTCAGCCTCCCAAAGGCGCGGGATTACAGGCTGAGCCACCGAGCCCGGCTCATCACATATCTTTTATTAACTTCTCTTCTAGCCGGGCTCGGTGGCTCAGCCTGTAATCTCGCGCTTTGGGAGGCTGAGGTGCATGGATTGCCTGAGCCTGAGGGTTCGAGACCTGTCTGAGCAACTTGGCGAGACCTCATCTCTACAATAAATCAAAAATTAGCCAGGCGTGGTAGCACGCGCCTGTAGTTCCAGCTACTTGAAAGGCTGAGGTGGAAGGATCGCTGGAGTCCAGCAGGTTGAGGCTGTGGTGACCAGGAGCGGCCACTGCACTCCAGTCTGGGTGATAGAGTGAGACTCCAACTCAAAAACCAAACCAAACGAAACAAAAACAAAACAAAAAAACTTCTGTTGGATAATACTTCTTCAGTATGAATTTCCATTGAGACCTACAGTTACTGAACCAGGTAGATTGAAGCACGCATAACCAAATGGATGTTTTTTCTTCTTCCTTGTACAAAGTCTCAAAGCAAGTACTGTCATATGCTAGAGAAGCCAGAAATCGAGGTCTATGATTATATCTATTGACTGAATTTAAGACCTGTCTTACACTTAAATATGTGTGTGTATGTGTATACTTTTGACAGAAACTATATTTTGTATAAATATAAATAAATGTAAATATATATATTACAGTGCCTTACTACCCAATGTCATTGTCATACTACTGGGTCACAAACAGTGTGCTTGTCACTTTGTGGAAAACCCATCTATTTACTCCATTTGAGAATTTGGTTTCAACCTTCAGTGAATGAGATTCTCTTATCCCCATTTCTAAACAGTTCTGAAGTCTTTCCTTTTTTTTGTAGGAGTGTGCAGGGGAGTGGGGCAGGGCATAGCTACAGCAGAAGGATTTGCTCACAATCCATAGCCAGACATGAGAGGCATGATTAGGTCACCGTTTTGTGGGGTGGGTGTGTAATTCTGAGCTCAATAATTTCCCCTAGGAACAGAAAAGTGGACATGCAGTTAAAATTTTGCTACCATGGTACAAGCAGTTTCAGTGGGCAAGGCAAGTTCCTCATTCTCTAACAACATTGAAACATGAAGCAAGTATCATTCCTGAATAGAGAGATTTTCAGGAGAATTCTTTGGGCACACAACATTTTATTTGTTGAAATTTGTTGAAATATCTTCCTGTGATTACATTATGTATAGTGGACAAAAGTTCACAATTTACTGTCTCACAACCCGTGAGAAAGGGCCAGTGCATTAATTTTATGATAAAGATTGGGAGGCTTTTTTTCTTTATAAGGGTTTGGGCTAAGAGAGTCCCTAAACACCGGGTTGTAATTCCTGCAATGTCACTAGCAAAACAGTAAAGCCAGTTTACCTTTTTAGTCTGGGTTTCTTCATTTGCATGATTGAAGTGTTGAATGGGATGTTCTTTAAGGTAAAATTTCCCCCTCTCCTCGCCAACACAAAAACAAGCAAATACAACTACTGTGGACTTTGTCTTGCTAAATGTTTCAATGAGAAAGTTTGTTCAATTGGAATGAAGGGAAGTGTGTAACCCATCATGCTTGTTAGCAGTGACATTGACAAAGCCAAAGATGATTTATCTGTGCAGCAGACACATGCAAGCTGGGTGTCCTGGTGATGGAATGAGAGAAAGACAGTAATTAGAGACACTGAAGAAAATAAGACAGCCCAAGACCTGACCTTCAGCAGAACTCGAAGCTGACATCCAAAACACTTTCAGTCTTAATTCTTGATGCTTCTGCTACTTTTGTAGTCTCTGTCCCCTCTGAGCCCTCACTGCTCCTGTCCTCTGCAATCAATCTGCCAATGTCCCCCCTCAACTAATCAGTACCCAGGGATGCACCCACCCCATAGCTCACATTGTATTGTTTTTAAACCCTATTACTTGCTTTAGACCTAGTTACTCCTAGAGATACCACTAAAAAATTATGAGTACGTTAGGATATCTTTTCAGAAAAGGAAGACTGCTGGATGGAATTACTGTGTACGACACAACGGTATTGGTACATCTTGTCAAGTTGAGCCTCCAGGAAGATTATACTCCTGGAAGAGAGTGTCTATATCCTTGAATTACATTGTTATTTTATTTTAAACCTCTCCAAAGGTGTTTCATTTTAATTTGCATTTATTTGATAAGTAGCAAGGTGGACTGTTTAAGTTTATTCGCAATTTATGGTTCTTCTTCTATGACTAAACTGTTTCTGTCCTATTCCATTTTCCTATTGGTGTATCCATCTGTTTTACTACTTAATCTGGCTTTTTACAGTAATCCCCAGTAGATATTTCAACATTAAATGTGATGAATCTCTAAAGTGAAGTGATAAATCTCTAAAATGAAGGCATTAATTGATACGTTTCAGATATAAAACAGATTACGAGAAAAGTTGATTTTTATTTTGAAATATAAAGGCACTGATTTTTCATATTTTTGGACAAATGAAATTTTGCCCTTATTCTACACACAAAGGGGATCAAACTAAGCATTAAATACATACTTGAAAGTGAGATACACATGTGAAGTTAGAAAAAGGACAAAAAGAACAATCATTTTGCATGATTTTCATACTATTCTTTGGGAATGTTGACCTGCTCCTTAGGATAATTTGACCTGCTTCTCCTATGTCACAGAGACAGTGACTTTTGAGTTGTCTGATTGTCAATCTTTCCTAGATGACAAGCACAGGATCAGTAGCAAGAGCTTCCTCAGCACTGGCCTTGAGATCTCTTCCATATGCTCACAGGAAAAGTGAACACTTCCAGCTTCCTGTGAGACTAGGGCTTCCTCTAGTACCAGGGTTATGTTCATCTGTGTCCTCTTTTGAGGCTGTTTCATAATCTCTATTTGACAGAGAAAGCTCAGTGTGAATAAAATAAACTAGAGATTAGTTGACCAATAAAAAGAGATAAAGCAGTAAAAATAGGCACCTACATCGAAAGCATAGAGCCAGAGGAAAGAACTACAATAAAGGATTAAGGTAGGTCTGTCTCTAAATTATTTGTAAACAAAAACAATACAACAAGCCTAGGACACAAAGCTTGAAGTTTAACTTGTAAAACATTTTTAAAGAAAGGGTTGCAGAGTATATACTTTGTGTTGTAAAATCAACCTTGCGGTCTGGGTCAGTTAATAATGCCATTCTTTCCTACTGCACCCATGATAAATGCCATTAATCATTCCAGCATTATTTCTTACTGGGCCTAGACAAAGTCTTGGAATGTTTCTCAACAGTCCTGGCAGCCATTATCAATGAAGAAGTTGGCATTTGAATGGAAAGTTATTACCATTTCAGTGCTAGAGGCATGTGCAAGATTCTGACTTAAAGACAGCCAAGCCAATCAGCTTCTATGCAGCAGGTTAATCCTTTCTCTAAAGTCAGCACTTTTTTTCAGCTCTTGGGTCTTTAAGCCAGAGCTTCCCAATTAGAATACTAAGACACTCTGGTGAATCAAAATGGGTACATGTATGTAGAAGTTACTGATTTCTCAGCCTTCAGGAACCCAGATGGTGATGAAGATGCCAGAAATCCTGAGCTGTTACTTCTAGCTATAAATAGCCACATCTGTTTACTTCAGTGTGCCAACATTATATTTTTCTGTACATAATATGAAAAAGATGGAAAGCTTTGCTTTGAATTATGAACCAACCAATCCTGTTCTAGTCAGAGGCATTTATTAGCACACGAGTGGTTTCTTTTCTTTCAAAATTGTTAGAAGTATTTCTTAAAATCATCACAATAAAGAGATAAATTCCATAAAGTATTTATATTTTACATGGTATGCATATATATTTATGTATAGACAGTCATGTTTCACTTAAAGACAGGGATATGTTCTGATAAATGTGTCATTAGACAATTTTTTCTTTCTTGTGTGAATATGATATTGTGCACTTACACAAATCTAGATGGTATAGCCTACCACACACCTATGCTATATAGTATAACCTATGGCTCCTAGGCTATGAACCTGTACAGCATGTTACTGTACTGAATACCGTAGACAGTAGCAGTATAATGGTAAGCATTTGTGTATCTAAACTTATTGAAACATAGAAAAAATGCAGCAAAAATACAGCATTATTATCTTATGAGACCAACGTCATCTACATAGTCTACTGTTAACCCAAAACATCATGTGACATATGACTGTATTTATTATATATACATGTGCTTTTTATTCTGAGATTTAATTTGAGAGTAGGAATACATTTTTGTGCTGTACTTTCCTAAGACCTAGCCATTGTTTGGTGCAGCTCCTGGCATTCTAAGCATAGCATTCCAGGAAAAGGACAATCACAAGCATCTAAGAAGCATTATTTGATAAAGTAGGTCATTTCAATGGCAAGAGATGCTATAAACCCAAATTAAGATTAACTTCTCATGGAGTGACTCCTTAAAGCACTTTCAACTTCTATTTCTGTTCAGATCTACCTAATTTACATCCTGTGATCTCTGAACACTTATAATCATGGTGCTAGACTGATTTGAATTAATATATTGAAGGAAAATATTTCTTAACAAATTTCAAGTTCCCAGGTACAATTAATCTTTAACCTCCAGGTGTGTGTAATATGAGACCCTGAATGGGAACCAGCTTGGAAACATAAAACCAAACGTAATTTAGCCATTAACTACAAACAAAACTGTGAAGTCAATAAAAAGCAAATTGACAAAATTAATTTAATGTCAAAGATGATTACTTTTTAAGAAAGCAAATCACACTAACATTCCCAAAATAAGTTGATTGCTACAGGAGAATTCTTTGGACATATCAGGCCAGTGCTGCTTCTGGTCTCATGACTGGTTCTCCTTCAATCATTTCTAAACTGCTTTTAGAGTAGAAATCATTGTAAGAGAACTGCTTTTGATCATTGAACATCTCAAGTTAGTAAACAGGATCCTTTTGGTCTGCGTCCTGCTTATCCCTATCTCCACTTATATAATAAAGTCTATAATTGCGCAGACAAGTCTGCATCATTTGTTTCAGCCATGTTATTCTAAATATCTGCAGTCTCAAAGTTTTCTCTCTTCAGAGCTTTTTGTTTTTTTGGTTTCTTTTTTTTCTTTTGTTTCCCTCTTCAGAGTTTTTCCAACATGTGGTTCCCACCATTTCTTGAGTTTACCTGAGCTAATGGTCACTCCTTCAGGACTGGATTTTAGTAGCTTTGAAATATACTGCTCCCTCTCCTCCTTCAGCACTGTAAGTTGGCTCCCTCTCCCTGTGCACCACTCCTCCCCACCATAGAACCTCTTGCCTTTCCTCTTTGACCAGAATTACCACTCTGTGGTGTTAATGATCGTCGCTCTGCTTGTCTGTGAGCAATTTGAGAGAAGGATAAGATCATATTTACATCCTCAGCAAAGAACTTGATACTTTTAAAATCTTCATACATATTTTTTAAATGAACAAATGAATGAGCTCATGCTCATAAAGTTACCTCACATGCTAGTTTCTGATGTGAGCTTTAATTTTTTTGTTTTCTTTTGTGTCGGTATGTGTGTGTGTGTGTTTGTGTGCGTGTGTGTCATCCCTCATAACACTAAATGCAGGAAATAGGATAAAAGGAAGTTTGGTGTGAAGAATTACTTCTCTCAGGGGGTTTCTCTGAGGTTTTTTTTTTTTTTTCTTCTTCTTTTTTTGCTTTTACTCTTACTTTTGTGTATACTCTCCAACTCTGTTCCTTCTGACTGACCCGTGTTGGGCCTTATATAATTTCAGACTCTTTCTTTTGAAGCGTGAAGTAGAGGCAGACCGAAGTGAATTGTCCCTTGAAGGCAAATTAACTGTTTGTTTTTCTAGAAGTCCGGGAAGTGCTTTTATTTGGTTGCCACAAAATGTCAGGTCAGGATGCAGGATGATATGTGAGTATTCGTTCAATCCTTTGAGAGGGTACCAGATAGATATGCAAAATAAATAACTAAATAAATAAAACTTTGGTTCTAAAAATAGACACCTTGTCAGCAAATAAATATTGTATTTTTTCTATATTTCGCATTTTATTTTACTAGTCAGTAGGCTTTGTCTAAAATTCTGAAAAATCATTCATATAGTTAAAAGAAGAATAATGAAATATTTGAGTTTTTTTGGCAACAATAAAGAAATGTCAACTCAAATCACTAATGATGAAGGATATATTTATTTTTCCTTTGACGTTTGCTAAATTTGGTGGAGAAGAATAATTTTTAAGGAACTCGTTAGACCTCACTGACATACTTAAGAAAAATTGGCTGCCACAAAGATTTGGTTATGAAGAATTCCAAAAATTGCACAATATTAGAACTGGGCCAGAATTGGAGAACATCCCATGAGTTAATTACTTTCTAAATTTCATGTATTTGTTTATGCTACAGATATGTATAAAGTGCCCAACATATGCCTTGCATTCTTACAGGTCGTGGGAATGGTAGTAGGCAGAAGAGCCTACGTTTGCAAAACAGACTTTCTCAGTCATGTTTTTAATACTTCTGTGTAGCCATATATTTTATTGTGCATTCTCAAAATATTTGAGGGGAGAAGATGACATACATTAAAATATCTTGGTTTGGTTTCTGAGCCCCAGACTGAATGATACAAAGCCACAATTCCTCACAGTTATCTGTGAGCCCCAGTATCTGAAGTGACACAGTTTAGTGGAAGCACAGGCTTTGGAGCCAGAATACTTGAATTCTGATCCTCACTAGTTCTGCCAGAAACTGATTGTGTGATCCCGGATTAGTTGCTTGACCTCCCAGCTCTTCAAGAAATAAGCTTAGATTTTTCTCTAAATGCACTTTCTATCTATGATTCTCTGTTTACTAATGAAAAACATTCCTTCACCCACCGCTATAAAATGCATCCGTGTAATCACAGTGTTTGTAGCCCCTAAAGATATTTAAATAAAGTAAAAGTAAATACATAAGTAAAATAGTCTGCCATGAGTGAAACTGTGAAAAGGCCTCTTAAACTATCAATTAGATTATTGTGTTGATTATATTCTGTTTAATACCATAATGTAAAGGTTTTATTTTGAACACTTGGCAATGAACTGGCATCAAAAGGAGAAGTAAATCATTGAAAGGTAGCAAAAAAAAAAAAAAAAAAAGAAAGAAAGAAAAGAAAAGTATTCCTTAATCATTAAATAATCATTACCCCATCTGTATCCTCAAACATCAAATGGCCACAACTTACCAAGAAAGATCAGTAGTCAAAGCTGTGTGAGTCCAAGCTTTCCTCCAAACAAGAGCATACCCAAAACAAGGTCATGGAGGGAGTCAGTGAGGGTATATGTTGACTGATAGTGCATATAATCTGCTAGTGACTGTACGTGTAACACAGCAACTAGATTTAAATTCTTTCCCAGTGGCATGAAACCTACAACATAGAAATACTAGCAGTAGATAAGAGGCATTACAGAAATGCATAATGTAAAATCATCTTTCCCTGCATTTGTAAACTGCTGAAAAAAATCTAAGGTTCCACTTCTAAATGGGATTTCACTCAAGCTACATCTGAATGAAGTAGAAGGTGGTCTCATATATTAAGGATCATCAGCACTTTACTACTATCCATGTGGTAGGATAAATGGCTTTGACAGCATACATTTCTGGGAACTTCTTATTTACTGAGAATAGCAATTAATCACTTAAAGTTATATTTGAAAGAAATGTGTTTCCAGGAAAATATTTTAATTTTATTATACCTTTTATAATTTCACTAGGCAAGTTAGATGACTTGAAATAGAAATGGATTTTCACAAAAAGTTATTACTTGATATTATAATCTATACAATCACCTAAATCCAACTTTATCCTGTGAGGCTTAATTTATTGTAACTCATGCATATATAAATTTGGATTCATTTTAAGCTGTACAACATGTCTATATCAACAATATAGTGTGCTCCAAGATTTAAAATGCAACTTTAAGCACCTTTTAAAAATAAAATTGGCTTGAAGATTTCTCTTTTGATCATTTCCTGTGTTTGATTTATAATTTTTATCTCTATGACAAGTCATTCTTATAAGACCCTTTTATCATGATAAAATATAATAATTAATTATTAAGTGATGCTATTCAAGGAGATTCTAAATTGCAAACAAAGTTTCCATGGCCATTTTAGTAAGATCATTTTGAGGAGAATGTGTAACAATAGTCTAACTCTTCTGAACATCAGCAAATATGCCAAAACTTTTTAAATTTTTGAGATGAACTTAAGTTTTACACATCATACCATTTTTGCAAATACAAAACTTTGCCATAAGTTATTCATGTTACTGTGCAATTATGTGGACTTTCTTCTTGATAATTTCTTATGCATAATTAAATATGTTAATATTAACATTTTCTTTCTAATATATTTCACATACATTAAAATTTATCAATCCTGACACCTTAATATTTTCTTTACACACATTTGTTGAAGAAATAACAATTAGCAATGATAAGAACCTTTGCCAAGCACCTTCTATGTACCAGACTGCCAGGCCTTGTGCTAAATTATTTGCGAGCATTGTTTCATTTAATCTGCCCTTAAATTCTATGGGGTTAAGTACTATGTTGCAATTAACCTTATTTTAGTATTTTCTTAGTGATTTTAAGCATGAACATTTTGGAGAAAATTATCTTGTGGTTTATTCTTGCTTCTATTTGCACATGTATTTTTCTATTCACATTTATTTATAGATTGAGCTAGGGAAGTGCTGGGAACATAGCAAGTACTGAGGATGTAGAGATGAACAGGACACATGCGGAGCTGCCCTCATGGAGCTTATGTCCTAGAGTTGCAGGACAGATATTAAACACATCGATGAATAACATGACTTCAGGTTATGATTACCGCTATGAAGAAAATAAAGTGTGATAATGGCTATGAAATGACAAAGGGGAGTAAGGGGTGAGGGGTGGATTGGGTAGTCAGAGATGGACTATTTGAGAAGTAGTATCTGAGCAGACACAGCGAAGATGTCTGAGGGAAAGCACAAGAAGAGGCCTTGAGCAGAAATGAGCTTGTTATTTTCAAGGAACAGCAACACAAATAAATTGGTTATTGTGAAGTGAACTTGGTGAATGAGAGTGTGGTATTAAATGAGTTTAGACAGTGGAACTGGAAACATTGTTCACAAACTTGTACATTTTTGCTTTAAATGCTGAATTTAATTTGTTAATAATGGTTATCCAAACTTGAATTTAAACACAGCTGTGTGACCTCTAGAGTAGACTATCCTTGTTTAATTACTGTCACTCTTGACTAAAGTACAGCAATTTGCAACTATGTTAAGCTAGAGATCAATTTAGGGAAAGCTGATGAAGGGAAATGATTTCTTCTCTGCCCAGTAAAAAGATGGGACTGCCTGGGTGGCTGCTTAAATAACTTTAGTCTTTCAATAGATCTGACTAAGATATAATTTCCCATTACTATTTGTTTTAGCACAATTTATTAGTGTTAATATCCGTTTCAATATTGCAAATGCCTTCCTTGGTATCCCTCTTGAAAAATGATGTGCTTCTACCTCTAGAACATTTACTCTATAAATGTTGAGACTCTACAATTTTTATCCTCTCTATATATCATCTAACCTTGCCTCATTTTGACCCGTTGTCTTTTCTTTTTGAAATTTATTTTCTGTTGTCTTTTAATAATATTTTCTATGTATTTTTAATCCCACCAACTTCCTTCACATCTTGTGCATTTTTTTCTGCTTTTTTATGTCTTTCTGTTTTTTGTAATGAAAGCATATATTTTTTCATTCTATTAAAAGTATCAACTAGTTCTCTAATATTTTCTTTTGATTTCCACACTAAATCATTTTTTCCCTCTTGTTTATGTACACTGAAACAAAGTTGTATTATGTGATTTGATAGCTGTTTGATGCCTGGTTCATATCTATATATTCTTAGCATTCTTCAGGCATTCATATAATGTGGCTGGGTTAATTTTTAAAAAGAATCTTTTTGTATTCAGTCTCCTTAATTGTAACATAATCTGATCCTAAGGAAAGCACTACTTATGTCTTATATACGCATATACTTCTACATTACAAACCTCAGTATGTAACACTTTCGTGTTTCCATAATGCAATGTGATTTACCCTTCCTTTTTATCTACTAATTTTCTAGGAAATATGCTCTGTAAATAGATATAGAGAAAGAGATAGAGGGAGAAAGTGAGAAAAACTCCACTTGCTTCAAATTGCAGTCGTCAGAGACAAGCAGTTGAGAAATGGTTTCTGGATGGTAAAGATTTTATTCCAAATCTGGATGCATAAAACTGGACAAATTAGTTTGCGTTATTTTCTGCCAATAAACCATAGTAAACCTCTAATTGATTTCATGATTAAGTTCTGTTGGTCTTGTCATTACAGCCTAGTAATAGGTTGTCCATCCTAGTTTTTAATATGCTAATGGGAATCTTTAACAAGTGTGTTAGGAACATCTTAGATGCTGTTTTGGCAGTGGTCTGCCAATAATTTTATTTTATTTGGTGATGATTTGGTGATTGTTATTTTAACAGTATCTAATTTATGACTTATGACTTGTTTCCTCAGAGATAAATGCCATATGATCTCACTTATACGTGGATTTTTAAAAAGTCAATCTCATAAAAACAGAGGCTGGGGGTAGGGGAAAGGGAAGAGAAGAGTGATGTTGACCAGAGAATCAAGTTTCAATTAGACTCGAAGAATAATTTTTCGTGATCTGTTATTCTGTATGGTGACCACAGTTAATACTAATGTATTGTATATATCCAAATTGCTGAAATAATAAATTTTTAACATTATCACCACAAAAAAATGTTAGTGAGTTGATGGATATGTTAATTAGCTTGTTTAATCTATTCTTGTGTTGCATAGATTAAAAAATCACATTGTACTCCATAAATACATGTAATTATTATCAGCATATTAAAAATAAGATCTAAAATTTTTAAAATATATAAAAACTAATATATATTTAGAATCTTATGAGCAGAATAGCATTCTTACTGCTTTAAGAATAAAGAATTCAGAAGTTTCTTATAGAACGTCAAAAGATTAAAAAACTGATATTGTATATATTGATTCAGAATGAATAGGAGAGTGATATGTTCTGAACCATCATAAAGAATACCACATGGTACAATGGATTGGTCTGGTTTATAGTGAGGGTATAAAAATATTATCTCTTCAATGACCTTGCATTATCTTTATCAAAATTCCAAAATGTACTTCTATTCTGGTTTTTTTTTCCTCATTTGAAAAAAGTACTGCTAATGGATATTTTATGTAGTAAAATAAATAAATAAATAATCATATGGTGGAATAGGTATTCAGATGAAAAATTGAGAAAATTGAGGTTAATAGATTGCTGAGTTTTTAATCGAAGCTTAGTAGATTTACAAGTAAACTAGAACCAAGCTTCATTTGTTTTCTCAGATTTTATATATAGATATTTACACTATACCCATATATCTTTGCCCAACTAGACTTAGTTTTCCATCTAATTTACATGAAATACTCTATTTAAAATGTATGTATCTAATTTTTATTTTCTTAAATAACTTCCACACAAAGTGTTTTTTCACATGAATGCTTAAGGTTTTTCTCTTCTGCATATTCTTAATGTCAACCTTACATATTTAATTTTAATACATAATCTTATAGAAATCTAAACTTTGTAGTTGTGGAGGTTTAATGAAGAAATTTCCACATTACTAGAGATTTTCTTTTTCAATTGTCATACTAAAGAAAAAGAAAGAGAGAGGGAGAGAGAAAGAAAGAAAGTGAATAAACATGTGAATTGAATTAAGTGCTTACTTGCTTCTTCCAAAAGCTGTCCAAAATATCTGGCTGTGTATAGTGGCTCAAACCTGTATTTTCAACACTTTGGGCGACTGAGGTGAGATGATCATTTGAAGTCAGGAGTATCTGTGTGCACATGTATGGTGTATGTGTGGTCATATAATTTTGTTGTGTTGGAATTTACATTGCTCTAAATAAGCAACCCATGCAATGATGAATGAACGCTGGGTTTTTTTGTTTAAAAGGGACTTTACTGTAAATATGTTTCCAATGTATGTTTTATGATGCAGGAGGGGAAAGAAATTAATATTTGGACAGCTTTCACTAAAAAACCACTAGATTGGGGGTAATCTCTTATATATCACAAATTCTTTCCAATAAATTAGCTATTTTTAAATACCTAATTGCTTGGCATTATTATTAAACATCAGAATACAAAGGAAAAGATCCCCAGATAGTGTGTGAACATTCTCATTGAGGAATTAGCTGCTTCACTACATAAGGCTCAAATAAGTGCTTATCTCAAAAACAGAAAAAAAGGTCCAAATTAATTCTTGAGAAATATATGCATTTTTTATCTATCTTTTGTCAGAATTTTTAATTAACATCAGCCATTCCTGACACTCATAATCTGATTATTTTAAATATTGGGACATTTCGGGTTGCACTCAAATTCCTGGTGTACTCAGGAATCAGATAATTTATTTTCAATTAAAAATTCTAAACACATGATATAGAGTAATGTTGGGGATATGAACCCTAACTGAGATGAAAGTTGTCATTCAGAAAATTACCTTGATGCAAAGGCAGCCTCCGATTACACTACCCGGCAAGCTATCCTGGAGGTCACAGAACTGAGAGGCTCATAGACCAAATTAAATTGCTCAAATTATATAGTTTTAAAACCAATCTAAAACAGATAGAGGGATAAGCAAGGGGAAGAGTGACAGAACATGTTAAAATATGACACAAGCAGGCTGCAAAGATCAGAATACTGAATTCTGGGATACTTAGTGTTTATATGTAATATCTCTCTGCCACATCCACTTTCCCCATTGACTATGTGGTTATGATGTGATGATGGTTGACTCTGTGGTTATGTTGTGATGATTATGTTGTGATTTGGAGCAAGAGACCTCATAGAGGGGGATTTGCACTAGCCCAATTACATACATTTGCTTTATGGGTAAAACACACGGACAGTATGTAAACCTGGCTAATAACTGTAGCTTGCTAGTTAGCCTACTGAACAACCATAGGTTTTATTTGTGTTTCTTGGACAGAGAACATAGAGAGTTAGAAATGTTTTCAATAATGGATAGCATAATTTAGGCCTTATAAATATTAAATGCTCATGTATTACTACTATATCAGTACTTAGTGCATAGGTACCTTATGCTTACTTACTGCCTCTTAAATATTCAGTGTCTCTTGGTCCCTTCGTTCTGTCCCATGTTTAACACAGTCTACTTGTTGATGATTTCTCTATACTTAATACACCTTAAGATATTTTGCTTTTATTTTTCTGAACGACAAACGTACTTGTTTTTTTCAATAAAATTGAATATTTTCAAAAGCAAAAACTTTTTCAAAACTTAAAGCCAAGAGTCTTCCTTTTATTATGACATGTTAAAAGAAAGGTTAAAATTTTAGTGTAAGTCTTAGTCAAAAGTACATTATTCAAAAAGTGACTTTGAAATGTGCAGTGATATTCCTTCAATTCTGGTAACTAAGAGTGCAGATATATCAAAAGAGCAAACATTAAAGTGGTCTTGATTTTAGTGTAGATTCAAGTTTCAATTGGTTAAGGTAAAAGATCTACAGAGTTACAAGAGAGGAAAAATTATGTGAAGTTATGCAGGAAGATGCTTACAGTTCACTTTGCCAAAAAAAAAAAAAAAAGAAAGAAAGAAAAGAAAAGGTGCTGGGAAAGTTGTGTGATGAGTTCTCCTTCTGGGACACTGAGTAAACTTAGAATAAATGATGAACATTACAACTGATCAAAAGAAAACACTTCTAAGTAAAAAAGTTTTCTTATGGGATTATAATCATAAAATGAACTTTCCTTCTTGATTTTACCTCTTTGACTTTTCTCTCTATATACCTGTGTAAGTATAGGTCTGTGCACCCACATTTATACATGCTTATAGTTTTAATAATAACATTTAAAAAAATAGAATATCATACTGTTAACTGAGTAAAGCAATCAAATGTAGAAAATATAAAATGTGAGAAAATAATTAACATCATAAGAAGTACAAAGAATAAACAAGCATGAAATAAAAACACTAAACAAAAAACCACACAAGGCATGAGCTCATACAATTACATATCCAGCTTTGAGATAACTGTTTAAAATTACCAAATAGCAGAACATAATACCAAGCAAAACTAAAGAGAACACTAAATTATTGTAAAGATGTTTTAAAATGTGTATACTAAATTATTGTTATTGAAATTATAAACAATTCAACCCTTCTAGCAGACTAGATGTAAGACAATACATAACCAGAGACATAAAGTTATTTATACATTTAAAAGTTTCAGTCAGAAATATATTTCACATAAACATATCAATATGTGCAAAAATTTACTAAACTTTATTCTTTCAACAATTCTCTAAAATGGCAAGATATTGGAACAAAAATGTTTAATGCTTCAACAATAGAGTATTGCACAGTGTTGTATTGTGATTAAAAGTTAAATACAGGGCAACCCCTTCAGGTCCCCTCCCACTGTGGGAGCTTTTCTGTCTTCTCAATAAATCCTGCTTTCTCACTTAAAAAAATACAAAATGGTCCAGATATGTTTTTATAAACCTATGCACTGGTTTGAATAATTAGATATAATAAATATTAATTAATTTTAAAACACAATTTGCATCCTGAAGACTGCTATCTGTTGGAATTAAATAAATAATTCCTTACTGGAAATAAAATTTACATGAAAGCACAATAACTTTGTTTGAGTAGATTGGGTTTTATTTATCTTAACAGTGGATGGTAACAGTTATAGAATATAAGAAGTATTGTGCTAATGATAGTCACTCGGGTTGAGGAAAAAGGAGGTCTTATTTACTTTTGAAATAAGTTAGATTTAACAAAATGCTGGATACATAGGTTTTATATCTGTGCACAGATGACTATAAAATTTAGGAGCAAAGTTATTATTGCTAGCATAAAAACTTTTAGCCCTTAAATCACTCTTCTCCAGTCAAATAATTGGTATTACATAATTTTCTAGTAATATAAGACTTTTGTTATGCTGGAGAGAGAATGTATTGAGACTATTGTAAAAAAAAAAAGTGAAAATTATGATTGCAATACTGTGATGCATGAAAAGTATTTGGATGTGTGAAAACAAATATGAGACTGAGCCACTTAAGCTGTTATGTTAAATGATTGCTTGATATTATCTTTGAGATTTGAAAAGATTAAGCAATATAAAACTAAGGAATAAATCAGTGTTAAGATGGACTTTCTAGAGTACTAAGCAATTTTTTCGGGATATATTAAATAATTAAAACTTTCATAAATGTGGCTACAATTGGATTAAAAAGTTTTAGTTAGAAAACTAACAGCCAAAATGCAGAAAAAAACAAAGATCCAGCCAGAAACCAAAACTGTCCAAAATATACTGTTTTCTAAAATATTCAATAGCTAAGGCTAACTTCTTTTTATGAATCAAGGCAATGTAAACTTAAATGCATTTGTTCTAATTAATTACTCAGAAACAGAAGAAAGTAAATAATTATTGAACTAATTCTGAAAATGGACATAATTAGCACATTAATCATCAGCCATAAATTATTTAATATAATCATAATCCTGGAAGAAAAATTAGTATTATAGCCAGTATTGTAGTCAGTATTAAAGTATTTTGCATTTAAAACTCATCATCATCATAATGTCAATTGGAATAGATGATTCCTCCATAATTTAAAAAATTTTGGTTCGATTAATATTGTTAAGATACATTAATTTCTACTGAGTAGGATAATAAGTTTAAGAAAATCAATTCAGTAATTATCTCAGTTCTACGGTTTCTCTTAGAAATAAACCAATTACCTCTTCACACCCCAACACAAGCTTTATCTCATTGGTACTGTAATTTAAAACTTCTAAACAAACTACTGAAATAAGGAAGAGGAAGCACATGTAAAATGAGATTATAATTAGTTCCTTATAAAGGTATTTTAGCTACACCTGACATTAAAAAATGGTGTAGTGTGTAATACATATCTAGTTTTATCTTTGATCAAACATTCTGATGTTTAGTAATAAGCCTGTCAACACTGTGACTAGACAAAAATATAAAAGTTATATCTGAGTATTAAAAACTAGCTCTATCTTTTATTTTATGGGTCCCTCGTCCTTTAATGCAGTTTGGCTGAAAGGATGAAGACTCAGAATCTTGCTGGATTTATGTGGGGAACAGTGAGGAGTTAATAAACAGGAAGGGTAAGAGAGACATTGAAAAAAGGTAACGAATTCTTCATTGGCTAATTTTGGGAAGAGTTTGGGAAACCAACAGAGAAGGAGAGCCAAAATGGACAAGGATGAGACAGGAAAAGAGAAAAAGCTTATTAAGTATTTTTGAGATTGTAAATAAAATCAGCTTTTTGTATTTTGGAACGATCTTAGTAAAGATTAAGTTTGTTTTTGCTGCTGAATACTAGACTTCATGTACATAGCCTCCAGACAGCAGCAAAAGGTTTTTACTGGGTAACACATAACATGTTTTCTAATCTGGGGCATGGGCTGAATACTCAGTCAAATAATAAAAAAAAGAATGTTCCACTTTGTCAGGTTATTGTCCAATGCATGGTTGTTGTTGGATCAATATAAGTGTCCTACAAGTAATATGTAGTTTGATTGAATTTATAAAGTATATTGAATGTTCACGTTTCACTAATGTTCCTAGAACAATTTTTCCTTCTCTGAGCAATGCAGCACATAAAATAAGTATGTATGCCTCAAATCTGTAATGTCGCCTAGGTTTTTTACTTTCTCATTACCTGTGGAAGATGGCACACCAGGCCTCATCTTGAATTTAAAAGTGACTGTTGCATAATAGCCTAATTGGTGTTGGTTGATGAAAAACTGCAGGGTCAGTGCCAGTGAGGGTCAAAGTGGAGAGGGCAGGTAATTGGAAAGAAGAGGGTTGTAGATCAGAGCAGGCTGTTTTTCCACTTGCTTTAATATTGCTTTAAAGAAGGAGAGATTCCACAGTAGTTCAGCTCCAGGCACTCAAATTAAATTGTTCTAGTTTTGTAGAATTGTGTTGAGACTCAGAGGCACTTGAATTTTTGCACAATCGAGAACAATGGCAGGTAACAAGTCTGTCTGTCACAGATCACCTGTGTCCAATGTGCTAAACCCTCTCCTGTTCAGTGATCATGTTTCTCTTTTGTTTTGCTTTGCTTTTTTCTGGAGTCACAGATGCACAGAGAGGTTAAATGATTTGTTCTTGTTTACACAGCTATCAAGTATTAGAGCGGAACCCAAACTTAAACAGTCTCACTTCAGAGTGAATTCTCATATCCATTTTACATGCTATCTCTGGAGAAACATGTCCTGGGGTCATCTCTGTTCAAGTAGCCTTCTCCTCAGTTCTGTGCGACAAGGGTTTTTAAAATTCTTGCCCTGAAGGAGATAGATGTATTGAATTAAATTTATCCTGGAAATAAGTCAGTATGACAAGTATTTCAATAATGTAATTGTATGTCCTATGTTTTATATTTCTCAAAAAAAAGTCTATAAGCAGGTTAAATTATGAAGCGATCTACTAGGAACTATGCATTGGAAGGTTTCTGGGGAAAATAAATCCAACTATTTTCTCCGATATACTACAGATTATTTAGCTAAGATACCGCTATTAGGTAAAATTTGTTTTAATTCAAGTGTGTACTCAAAAGGTCTGATAAAAATTAGACAAAAAAATGTCATCATATTCCTTTTTTGTTCTTCTATACCCTCTCTGGGTGTTTTTATTGCTGCCTTATTTTTCCATGATGACCTGGATATAAGTATTTCTAAGAAATTTTAATCAATTCTGTAACATATAAAGATGTGAGAAGAGTGCAATCGGGGAGTGTGGTAGTTGGAGATGAGGTATTTGAATATGAAAGGGGATTGCATTATACCTCACAGAGGAAATAATATTTCAAAGGCCTAATTTAGAAAAAGAAAAGAAAAGAAAAATCAGTAAAACAAGCAGCTATAGTAAAAGGTCCCAAACCCAACTGGGACACAACCACCATAATGAACCAAGCAAGGTCTACTTGAAGAATAAAAAAATACCCTCTGAATTTTTCAATGGACAGTCAGGGATGGAGTAGACACTCTAGGTCTCAATTTTCTCACATGCAAAAATGCAGACATTGGCCTAACTCAGTGCGTATTTTTCAACCAGCGCTAATCATTAGGATTATCTGTCTGTAAATACACAGATGTCAGAAGTTAAAGGATTCCTAAAATCTTGTATAGTTTTACTATTGTCAAAAAAAGAAGAAAAGAAAAGTTCCTCTTCTGAAGCATGTGCATGATTCTCATCTCTTCCACATGTTTCAGCCTATTTGGTAGAGCACTGCCATCTGCCCTGCAAGAAGATAATTGGTTGAATGATATCCTTTACGTACCTGAACTTAAATTCTTCTATGCATCATCACAGAATATGGATGATACATTTTGAGTGATTATAGTCTCATTTCTGATAAAATTGTTGAGTGTTTCAGAATTGAGCATATTCATTAGAGCAACGTACGGTAATAAACCTAAAGTTTAGGTAAACATTTATTTTAATTTGGAGAGTCCTTTGGAACATACAACCAGTGAATTCCAAATGCAAAAACTTCATTCGGTTAACAGCCAGTGTACAAGTTAATAAACCAAAATTTCTAGAATGCATTCCCAGAAAAGATAATTGTTTCAAAAATTAACTCCTGTTAACAACAACAACAACAAAAAGATGCCAAACTGTAAAATATTTTTAAATGGCTTATTCTGCACCAAAATTGAGTACTTAAGCCTGGGAACAGCCATTCCCAGGAGGTCCTGAGAGCGTGTGCCCCTGTGGTTGAACAGTGGCTTGCTTCTACATATTTTAGGAAGGCAGAAGCTATAAGAAACCATCGAACTATACATGTGAGATTTTCATTGTTTTGGCCTAGGAAAGAGGAGTATTTTCAAGCAGAGGCTTGCAGGTTATAGGTGGTTTCAAAGATTTTTTTGACTGGTAATTTATGTTCCTATCTGAGGAATTTTAGAAATTAGTGGAGGAGATGCAGTTCAGGTTTGTTGATTTGTAGATGAAGTCTTATATGTGGCTGACTTCAAAGAGGATAGATAAGTGTCTTACAAGGTTCCCAGAGTCTGGGAGTCCCCAAGGGATGACTTTGCAGGGCCATAAAATAATTTGATTTCCTTCTTTATTTGTTATATGATGTTATGCCAGTTAGGTTGGAAAACAGACTTTTTAGTACATAGGGCAATAAAACCCTGTCTGGTGAGTTCTTATCAGGCATTACTCCCCAAGCCTTTTAGTTAGGAATTTTGGAAAAAGAGAGGAAAAAAAAGTCAGGTTTGGTCCCCTCTCCATGTTCATTCCAGTTCTAGTGCCCGTATTGGAAAAGCATTACAAAATCAAATACCTTCTTTTTCTCAAGTAGCACATTAAGTGATTTATATAATCTATTAAAATTATTTTAGATTAGCCGGGCTCGGTGGCTCAGCCTGTAATCCCGCGCTTTGGGAGGCTGAGGTGAGTGGATTGCCTGAGCCAGAGGGTTCGAGACCTGCCTGGGCAACTTGGTGAGACCACATCTCTACAATAAATAAAAAATTAGCCAGGTGTGGTAGCGCGCGCCTGTAGTTCCAGCTACTCAGAAGGCTGAGGCGGAAGGATCGTTGGAGCCCAGCAGGTTGAGGCTGCGGTGGCCGGGAGCAGCCGCTGCACTCCAGTCTGGGTGACAGAGTGAGACTCCAACTCAAAAAACAACAACAAAAAAGTATTTTAGATTTTAACATTCCAGAATTATTTCTTTGATGAAGGAATTAAAAACAAAGATTAGGGGTTACAGTTACATCTTACTGGCAGTAAAACCAGAGAAAGACCTTTGTTAAAATATCAAATATTGCCATTCATTTCTAGTATATTTGCTTGCTGTCTACAGCCACATAAAAAGGTGATTCAGTTTTTTTCTCACAAAATGTAAGAGTAGAAATGTTCTGATCATATTTAAAGGTTATAAGTATTTGATAAGAAATTATAATGTATTTCTGGAACAGATATGGATTATATTGTGCCGTGTTTCTTCATTTCAGTATATAGTAATGCTCATCATTTTCTTTGTATAATCAAGTATATTTTTAAAATATCAAGAATGATTCCTTAAATCATTTTATATACATTTATTACTGCTGGAATCCAAATATAGTTCAGAAACAGGCATTACTTCCTCATAAGACATCTCCTAGGATAAAGTGGCTATAGGTACTATTAATAAATCCCATGTTACAGGTGCTATCCCTTTATGATGGTTCTCACAGTGTATTCACAAAGCAGCAGTGGCACCACCACCACCACCAACCTGGGAACTTACTCATAGATGCACATTCTCAGACCCCACCCCAGACCTACTGAATCAGAACTCTTGGTAGTGGTCCCTGGAAATCTGTACTTTTATCAAAAATACAATTACCTTCAGGTAATTTTGATGCATATTAACATTTGAGAACTACCGACGTGTTTTCACCTATCGTATATTTTATAGTCTTAAATATAATTCAAGAATCTGAATTATTATTGTCTTCTGGAGTAACTTGGATTTTTGTTTTATTCTATTTGAAAACATCTTGTTGTGTTAGGAAAGAATGCACGAAAGTGCAAACAAGTTAAAATACAAATTGTAAACAAACAAAGTAACTTCGGGATAGCCATACCCTAGTGTTATAGCCTACACCTTCATTCATTCATTTATTTGCAAAAGAGTACAAGTTAGCAGCACGATAAATGCTAAAAAGACTGAAACAGGGAGAGGGAATAGAGTGTGTGCCTGGCAAGGTATTGTATATGCTGTTTTTATTGCATTATTGAGGAGACCTTTGACAGAGTAGCAGCTGAGGGAGATGAATAGGTGACTCAGGGATACTTGAAGGAAAGTATTTATAGACCTGGATAGCACATGCAAATACCCTGGGGCAGGGGTTTTCCTGCTGTGATTGAGAATTGGCAACAAATCAAATGAGGCTGGAGGAAAGTGAAAAGTGGTGGGAAGTCAGGTCGGAGAGGGAAGGACACACCCCATTACAGGCTACAGTGAGGACTCTAGATTTTACCTTTTATCACTGTTAATCTTTAGGACTCTGAATCCTCTAGGTGGATGATTTTAAGATTCTGTCTAACCTTAAAATAGTACAAGACTTGATGTTGTGTATGCCAGCCAGATAGGGATGAGTCAAAGGGCTGCAAATCATACGTTGACCTGATGGAGTGATGAGGACAAAAGAATTTCAAAACATTTTGATTAATTAAACAAGTCCTTCTAAGATATACTAGGGTGGGCAAAGGAGTGTTGGAAAAGCTTACTAATTGAGAACCAAACCTTAAAACGTGTTCATGTGCCAGGAATGCAAGTTGCATGGAATGGATAATTTTTTCTTTTTCTTTTTTTTTTTTTTTTGAGTCGGAGTCTCACTATGTTGCCCAGGTGCTGGAGTGCAGTGACACACTCACAGCCACTGCAGCCTCAACCTGCTGGGTTTAGGCGATCCTTCTGCCTCAGCCTTCCAAGTAGTTGGAACTACAGGCACATGCCACCACACCCGGCTAATATTTTGATTTATTGTAGAGATGAGGTCTTGGGAAGTTGCCCAGGCTGGTCTCGAACCCATGGGCTCAGGCAATCCTCTCACCTCAGTTTCCCAAAGTGCTGGGATTACAGGTGTGAGCCACCACACCGGGCCAAGAATGGATAATCTTAAAGCAGATCTAATACAGAATCATTAAAGGACAGTATTCTTCCACTCAATATAATAGTCCTGCCCTTCAGATAATTACCTTTTTAAAGTTGCTAAACATCCTTATATAAGGCTATCTCTTGTTGGCGAGATATAATTAAAAACAAAATCCTCTGCCAACCTAGAAATCCTCTCCACAAAGGTAGTAGAGAAAAAAAGACGGATTTTATTTATTGAATAAGCATTAAACCAGAACATGATGTGCATCACAGGCAATCTGCTAAAGGGACTGCAGAGATAGAAAAAAATTAGCATTTTATGTAGCTGAGCAGATACAACCCATTGCATAAATTTGTTCAAGATAAACAAAAACTAGTTCTTGAGTAAGAGGACTTGACAGCACCATTTGTCACATATAGTTCATTCGAAACTCACCTGGTAATTGGGGTGGCCACCTGCTTTTGCTAATTGCCTTTATTCAAAGGAAAAACACATTTCTCGCATCTTTATGACAGGAGGTAAGTTTGCAACTTTAAGACAGGCACCAACTGAAGTTTAGACTCTTACATTGTCACAGAAACTAAGAGATAGGGGACACTATCTTCCAGGATGATTGCATTTCAAAGAAATAGTTCTCAGGTCCTTGAGAAAAATATTCCTACTTCTGGGTTTTGAAATTGGCAAGAGGCATATTTAGCTTTTGAAAAGATTTACATGCGTTTCAAAGGGAAAGAGAAAGAAGTAACAATGTGTTCTAAAGTAAATGCTCTGAGAAAAGGAAGAAGGTATCTTTCCCTTTTTGCACTGCAGAGAATTTATTTATTTTATTTGGTATTTGCCCTTTTGTTCTTTTTGTTTTGTTTGTTTTGTTTTGAGATTGGATTGCCCCATGCTGCCCACGCTTATCCTCAATACCTGGGCTCAAGCCATCCTCCTACTTCCCAAATATCTGGGATTACAGTTGTGCACCACCATGCCCGTCTCTGCCCTTATATTATCAATAGCGAAACAGTGTAGAAAGGCCAGGCATCGCCACTTGAATATCTGGGAATCATATAATAATAATCTCATCTTCCTTCACTTATGGATTTAGGAGAATGCTTGTAATTTTTTTTATTTTTTATTTATTTTATTTTATTTTATTATGTTATTGTGGGGTACAGTTAGGGGTTAGGCATACAAAAATATTTCGTTCAGGTACCCTTGTTGATGAGAGGTGTCTCCCCATCCTCAGATAGATACCCACAACCATTAATCCCATCCCCTTCCCCCCCCCCCCCAGTTTCCCACCACAGTCAGTCATTTTCTTGTGGTAATACGTTGGATGATCAAGGTCTACTATATGAGTGAGAACATGTGATACTTAGTTTTTTGTTTTTGTGAGATGTCACTCAGTATTATGGACTC
>CAUYQG010070249.1:0-17019 GCA_963574415.1 Tarsius wallacei | reverse complement strand
TTCTTTCTTTCTTTCCTCCCTCCCTCCCTCCCTCCCTCCCTCCCTCCCTCCTTTCTTTCTTTCTTTCTTTCTTTCTTTTTTTGTTTATTGTAGATACGAGGTCTTGCCATGTTGCTCAGACTCGTCTCAAACCCCTGGGCTCAGCAACCTTCTGACTTCAGCCTCCCAAAGTGCTTGGATGACAAGTGTGATACCTTGTGCCCGGCTTTCCATCTGTTTTAAAGGTAGCAAAGTCTTGAAACTTTTCAAATAATCAAATGCAAACATGAAAGCTCTATTTCTCTTGTCTACTTTTTCTGCTTTGTGGACTGCAAGTCACTCAACTCCTCTGAATTTTTTTTTCTTCATGGTTTAAATGATAGAATGTCTATCCTTTCTAAAATAGATCTTTTCCCCCACGTTATCTTTTATAGTTTTCCCATTTCTATTTCCTTTCTAATATTTATCAAAAGTTATAAACACTTTACGTATTTATTCTTCGTGTTTTTGAAAATGCTGCCTCACCAGTCTAGCAAAGGTATATCTTTCTTGTCCACCACTGTATTCTTAGCACACAAGACAGGGCCTTGGTACACAGGAGGTCATTGCTACTTGTTTAGCAAACCAATCATACTAATTCAGCATCTGGAAGATCGTTAAAATATAGGCTATTACTTACTAAATTGCGATGTCATGTCCCTCACAGGGGACAGCGCCCTCCTTAAGGGACACAGAGTCTGTGCAGATGCAGCTCAACTGTCACTAAGTCTGCCTCATTGTTGCTCCAGAGCCTATGAAGCTGTGGGTGACAGAGGCAGCCTTCAGAGACACGGCGAGTTTGGTTCCAGACTCCACAATAAAGCAAATGACATTACAGCGAGTCATACGAAGTTTTTGGTTTCCGGTGCAGATAAGAGTGTTCATGGCATCCCGTTGTCTATTAAGTGTTCAGTAGCATATGTCCTAAAGACAACAATGTACATACCTTAATTAAAAAACACGGCATTGCTAAAAAAAATGCTAATGATCATCTCCAGCAAGTCGTGATCGTCTTGGAAGGTCTTGTCTCGATGTTGACGGTGGCTGACGGGCCAGGGTGCTGAAGGGTGGGGGTGCCGAGTTCTTAAAATGAGACAGCAAAGAAGCTTGCCACATCGATGGACGATTCCTTTCACAAAACAGTTCTTTGTATCATTCTATGCTATTTGATACCGTTTTATACAGAGGGGAACTTTCTTCAGAATCGGCGTTCATCCTGCCAAACCCGGCTGCGGCTTTATCAACTAAGTTTATGGAATGTTCTCAACCTCCTGTTGTCATTTCAATAGTGTCCACAGCGTTTTCACCAGGAGTAGATTCCATCTCAAGAAACCACTTTCTTTGCTCATCCAAAAGAAGCAGCTCTTCCCACCTCCAGGCTGTATCATGAGATTGCAACAATCCAGTCACACCTCCAGGCTTCACTTCCGATTCTAGTTCTCTAGTTGTTTCCACCAAATCTGGTGTCACTTCCTCCACGGACGTTGTGAACACCTCAAAGCCATCCATGAAGCCATCCATGAAGCCATCCATCAACTTCTTCCAAACTCCTGAAAATGCTGATATTTTGACCTCCTTCCATGAGGCTTGAATGTTCTTCAAGGCATCTGGAGTGGTGACTCCTTTCCAGAAGGTTTTCAATGTACTTTACCCAGATCCATCAGAGGAATCATAATCTAGGGTAGCTACAGCTTTATGAAGTACAATATTTTTCAAATACTAAGGCTTGAAAGTCAGAATCACTCCTTGAGTCCTGGGTTGCAGAATGGATATTGTACTAGCGGGCATAAAAACTTTGATTTCTTCGTACTTCTCCGTCAGGAGTCTTGGGTGACCAGGTGCATTGTCAATGAGCAGTAATGTTTTGAAAGGAATTTTGTTTCCCCTAAGAAGTAGGTCTCCATAGTGGGCTTAAAATATTCAATAAATCACACAGTAAACAGATGTGCAGCCATCTAGGCTCTGTTGCTCCATGTAGAATAGATTTTTTAGAATTCTTAAGGGCCCTAGGATTTTTGAATTGTTAAGTGAGTACTGGCTTCAATTTAAAGTCACCAGCTGCACTGGCCCTTACCAAGAGAGTCAGTCTGTCCTCGGTAGATTTGAAGTCAGGAATTGACTTCTTCTCTCTAGCTATGAAAGTCCCAGATGGCATCAGTCCTAAAGGGATCTTTCATCTACATTTTAAAAAAAAATCTGTTGTTCAGTGTAACCACCTTCATCAATGACCTTAACTAGACCTTCTGGGCAACTTGTCGCTTCTCCCCAAACAGCAAATGCCCTTCAAAGTAGAGGAATTCAGAGTAAAACACATCCGAGAAGGGAGGGCAGGCCAGCAGGCATCGGTGACAGGGTTCATCAATCTGGATCCTTAGGGGACAGGAGAGAAAGCATTCACTCGCCCTTTCAAATCCTTATGGCAAGTGTGGACTCTGGAAAGCCCAGGATGTCTCGGGGGCATTTCAGAAAAGGACATGGGCAGTTCTGATTGCTCTGTGCATGGGTTGGCGCCAAGACGAGGAAGAAGGGTCCTGGCTCCCTTTAAATCGATGGGTCCCTCTGTCTGCATCGAGGGAGCACTTTCTCATATCTCCTCAGCTTTCCTCGCTGTCCCTCCCGAACTGCTCAGACCAGGAAAGGGGAGGAAGCAGGCAAGTGGAAGCCCCTGAGAGGAGGAAGCCGGCCACCGCCTGGGAGAGCAGGGCCCCTTTTCTGTCTTCCCTTTTCTCTGCAATGACACTGATGTGTATGGTTCCAACACACCCCACGTGGACAGGAAAGGCTGCATCTCATTTCTGCTGACATGTGTTTTCAATTTGGGATTTGAGTTTCCAGAGTGATTTGTGAACATCTGAAGGACTCAGTGTCACCGTGGCCTAACGTTCCCCAAAGGCCAGCTGGCCATCAACAATGAAATGGGCAGTGCTAGCTAGCTTTCGGTGGTCAAGGGCGCTGGGGGCTGCGGAAACCCACGTGAGAAAATGGGGACAGAAAGAGGGTACCATGGGGGCGGGGAAACAGCACAAGGGAGCTTTCTCAGCAGAGGGGCGCGTTAGAAGACGAAATATGAGGAGTTACTAGATAGAAAAAGACACAGATATTGCGGATAGTTTTCGAATGTGTTTCAAAGATCACTTTCAGTAGGAAAAGATTTAAGCTGTGGGAAGCAGAGGCCGGAGGATCAGTTGTGGCCAGACATTTGAGACCAGCCTGGGTGCCACAGTGAGACTCTGTCTCCATAGAAAAATTAAAATTAGCTGGGCATAATGGTATGTAGCTGTAGTCTTACCTGCTTGGGAGGCTGAGGCAGGAAGATCTCTTGAGCCCAGGCGTTTGAAGCTGCAGTGAGCTATGATTACACACCACTGCACTCTGGCCTGGCAACAGCAAAACCCTGTCTATAAAAAAAAAAAGAAAAAGAAAAAGATTTTAAAACTGCATTTTCAAGACAAGGGGTGTAAACCAGAACTAAAGAATTCTACAATTCTACATTTGAAGAAATTAGATTCACAAAAGGTCAAAAGGCTAATCATATGATTGTTTTAAAATAGGCTGGGTGTGGTGGCTCTCACCTGCATTCCCAGCACTTTGGGAGGCTGAGATAGGAAGATTGCTTGAGCCCAGGAGTTCAAGACCAGCCTAGGCAACATAGCAAGACTGGGTCGCTACAAAAAAAAATTAAAAAATTAGCCAGGTGTGGGGGAACGCATCCGTAGTCCCAGTTACGCTGGCGGCTGAGGCGGAAGGATCACCCAAGCTCAGGAGGTCAAGGCTATGGTAAGCCGTGATTGTGCCGCTGCACTCCAACCTATGTGATAGAATGAGACCCCGACTAAAAACAAAAAGATAATAATAGCAATGGAAAGAAAATAGTAATTCCAACAACTACAATCTCCAACTGTGAAGATCTGTTACAGTCAGTCACTTGGCTGGCATTTTTTGTAGGTCATCTCGTTTAATCATCTGTGGGAGTATTACTATTCCTGTTTTACAGGATAAAACAGTAAAAATCAATAGGTTTTGAAAGTTGTAACTCTTCTCTCCTTCCCCTGTATTCTCTCCCTCTAAAACAGTGGTTCTACCGAGATATTTTAAACTGTGTTTGAAAGGGAAAAACCCCCCGCTCATATAGCCCGAGTCACGTAGCGACGAGAGGCAGGAGCTATCCCGTCATATTCATACTGCCATTATGAAGATGTTGTCCTGGGATTGTTTAACTGTCAGTCTGTGTTATGGATCCTCTCTCCCATGTCAGCCCCGGAGACGCATTGTCTCTCCCCCTCGGGCCCTCCCTGACCCTTGGTCCAGCTGCCCTTGAAACCGTCGTCCTTGCAGCCTCCCAGGAGATGCTCGGATGGACTCGGCTGGATTCATCGTGTCTTAGGGACAACTGCAGCCCTGATTCCACCCGTGCATAATTGAGAATCCCGAGAGAAGGCGGTCCCTTAGGAGACGTTTCTGTGCCGTTTATGGAAGAAAGGCTGGGAGGGGAGACGGCCCCTTCCTCGTATTAGTCTGAGACTTTCTGTGAGAAGAGGAAGTGCCACATGCCCAGCAGAACCTTCTGTTCACTGTTTTGAGTTTTCTGGACCACGGAATTTTTCTTGCCCTAGAGATACATTTGCCATGAAACATTTTTGTTAAATGGGTCACTCTGAAAAATTAG
This sequence comes from Tarsius wallacei, assembly GCA_963574415.1. NCBI lineage: Eukaryota > Metazoa > Chordata > Mammalia > Primates > Tarsiidae > Tarsius > Tarsius wallacei. The sequence goes on along the minus strand of CAUYQG010070249.1, from coordinate 12,335 downwards.
GAGGTTGCAAACTTCAGTGTGGGTGCCTTCACACTTTTCTTAAGTACCTTTTCTCCCTTTTCTAACCCTCAATCCTAGTCTATCTCATTGTAATTTAAGGTTATTATGAGTGGGTTTGTGCTTAAGTAGAAAATCAGTTCAAGTGAGAAGAAAATTTGAATCCAAGATCAAGTAGACATGGAATTGTATATCAAATATTGTTTCCTAGTAGCTGTGTGATGATAGTTTTGACATCCCCAAGTTTTAAGGTTCTTGAACTCCAAAACATGGAGAATCAAGCCTGATTTTCACCATCGTGGCTAGATCCTGTGATTCAGTCTGCAAACAGGCTCAGGTTTTCACAAATAGCAACCTTTCAATAACTAGTAGTTATATTTTTGAACTTCAAGAAGCCTTTAAAAATAAAAGAATTTAGCTATGGCAATAGACCCGTATTCTGGGGGGAGCGTGTTTGCGGAATTTCTCAACCAGAACAAATTCTCTCCTTGTGGCTTCCAGCGTGGTCTTTGAGTCAACAGCTCACCCTCACCATGCTCTGTTGACTGGCTGGAAATGTGTGCAGCCCCGCCGGATTCCAAGTCTCTTGAAATTGGGATGATGTCCTGCTTATCGTTGCATATTATGCTGTATTTTATGTTTCACTACTTTATATGATCCCACGTTCTGGGATGCTTGATGCTTGCTGGTTGTGTGTTCATCTGCTTAGTGCCCCCACGCGCGCCACCCCCATTGAAGCCAACATTTAGTCCAGTCCTACGACTGACTTGGCTTTAAGACTTGTGATGAATCCATCTCTCCAAGATAGCCTACTCGTCCTCTCTCTTTATGGAGAACCTTCCCGATTAAAAATGGCCAGCACCTGCCCAGGACTGCGCCCGATCCCTGAGTCCCCCACCCACTGCGTGGGCTGCAGCAGCCGGAAGGGCCTCCGTCAACCATCTGCCGCTCACTACATGCTGATGATGAATAAAAATTATTCTGTTCCAAAGGAATGCATCAGAATAAGAAAGTGTGTGACAGAAAGGCAAATGCCTTTATCGCTGTGGCTCGAAACCTTCAGTTCAGGTTCTGGGGGTTCCTTCACTGGGCAACGGAATGGTAGGAAAGCGAGGAGGTCAGCCTCCGAGCAAGATGAAATTGGCCCAGTCAACTCTCAGCATGTTCGACTTGGGATAATTACTGAGGTGTGATAATTACCACCTAATTCCATATTTTACTGTCTGAGATTTTAGCTGCAGTTAATTCTGTTATCTGCATCTCATACCCGCCCACAAAATCTGACTTGAGAAAAAATCCTCACAGGGAGTTCATTTTATGCACCTGTGTCTTTAGCATTCTACATTTTTGCATGTATCTACCTATCGAGTTTCGAGTGTTAGGGCTTTAAACTTTCTGAACAGAAAATACAGTAGGGGAATTGTATTTTATCTAAACACATTTCCAACCATAGGCTGTCCTGCAATCTATCTGGCATAGAGAAATCTCAATGACTTTTCCTAGTGTCTTTTCCTCATCTGGAAACAGCTGAGTATTTAATGTTACAGATCATTCTTTGTGCTTAGTCACATTCTTCAAACTTCATATTATGAAGGGACAAAAATGATCTGTTTCAAAATATCATTACAGTCCCTGCCTTTTACAGCCTTGAAGACACTTCTCAAAAGACGACATATGAGCAGCCAACAGACACACGAAGAAAGTCTCAGTCTCACTAATCATCAGAAAAATGCACTTAAAACTACAATGAGATACCACCTACCTCCAGTAAGGATGGCTCTCACCAATAAGTCAAAAAAACAACAGAAGCTGACATGGGTACAGAGAAAAGGGAGTGCTTCTACACTGTTGGTGGGGGTGCAAACCAGTTCAGCCTCGAAGGAAAACAGTGTGGCAATCCCTAAAAAAACTAAAAATTGAACTTCCATACAATCCAGCAATCCCTTTCCTGGGAATATGCCTGGAGGAACACACATCGTTCTGCAATAAAGATACCTGCACACGACATGTTTATGGCCTCGCTAATCACAATAGCAAAAACATGGAACTAACCTTTATGCCCATCAAAAGTGGACTGAATACATGAGTATATGGCATATTACGCAGTCACAGAGAACAAAATCATGGCCTTTTCAGCAAACTGGATGCAGCTGGAGACCGACACACAAAGTAATCTGCCACAGAAACAAACGACTCAATATGGCATCTTCTCACTCACAAGTGGGCCCTGAAGACCAGTCACATGAGCACAAGGGAGGGATGGGCAGTCCCTGGACACTGCTAGGGGAGGGTGGGTGAGGGGAGGGTGGGGACCACGGGACAACACGGTGGGCACCTGGTCCACTATTGGGAAAGTGAGGGCCGGCTAGAAGCCCAGACGTCACCTGCATGCCGCCTACGCATGCAGTACGTCCTCACTTGTGCCCCCCATCTCTGTAATAAGAATCAAGCCTTGGGAAGTCAAGTTGGGATGTCGGGCCTGGCCTAGCAGGGTGGGTGTGGGAAGGTGCTTAACCTACAATGGTAAGACTTGTTAAACACTCCCCACACACCCTTCTGTTCTCTTCTTTTTCTTGACTGCTTGAGAAGACGTTCCGCCTTTCCAGAGTTAATAAAGCCGACTCCATCCCGTTGGCTTCAGGGCTCTCTGGATGACCAAGTGTTGTGAGCAATGTTGGATTGCCGACTCCCGCCGGAAGGAGTTCTCAGAGGTCGGAGGCTAATGGTCTCAACATCAGGCGGCCTGGTTTGTTGTAAGGCTGTTTGGCTAAGATCAGGATCTCAGATAACTCTGCAGCTGCTCTGGCCAGGAGAGAAGACTCCAGCCTCTGGAAGGCAGGGAGGGGGCCACTGGGCACGGCACGCAGTCAGTCGGAGCTTGTTTTTTCTCGAAAATCTGCACTCAAAGTGCCTTTGCTTAATACTAAAGGAGCCGTGTTTTGAGTGGTGGGTAAAAATAAGGAAGACTTGCCTTCAGCTCGGCACTGTCAAGGTTAACACACATCAGGTGGCTACAGGGGAGCCGTGAGGCAAAACAAACGAGCTTCCAGGTCCCTGAGTTTGGACCCAGGCCCCCGGCTCTGGAGGTCAGAGCTTACCACTTGAAGTGACACCTCGTATCTTACGTGGCGTGGAAAGCACCCAGCAGATGTGGGCTGTCTTGTGCGGTGAAAGATGATCACCACGGAGGCGTTCCCGTCACAGGGCCCGCCCCATGTCACAGCATCGAGTTTATTTTCGCGTTATTTTTTCCGCGTACACATTAGGGATGGGCCCCTTTAGCTGGTCCGCTGACTGACAGAAGTGAGCTTTATGTGCCTGGAGCGTTTTCTTCTCAAGGGACTTGGGACCACCTCCGGCCACGACAGTCGCTGTGCGTGAGACTGTACGGTCTGCTAATTATCTGTCCTCCTTTCTTTCTGCTTCTCTCATTTTTCTCGTGGTTTGTTTCTCGTATTTTCACTGATCAAGGACTGTCTGAATAATGCCCAGCAATCAATTTGGGAGAAAATGTTCAGAAAAACTTGGAAAACAATTAAGATGTGAGGAAGCAAAGGGGTGTTTATGGTGACACTGTAGCTCAACATCCTCATGCCACTGATGAGGAAATTAAAACCCAGACAACGCCAGGTCCCTCATTACCAGAAGAGAAAAAACACTCTTGTTTACGGCGAGCGTCCCTTTGAAACGCCAGCCTCAGCGGAAGGCCTGATTAGGGCAGCGCTGGCCTGGGAGTGGCCGTGCTGGGGCCTGCCGCCACGTCGTCTGCGCGGTCACCAGCGACGGTGCCACCCAGGGCTTGAGGCCTCCCGCCATGCCATGCCCTCCCGCTCTGAATGGCCAGAGGGTCCTGGGGCTTCTCCCTCCGTTGCCGCGGCTGTGAACTAGTTCTGGCTCCGTCCTGGGGCTCTCGTCGCCTTGAAGAGTTACCGCGGCTGGTGCCGTACCCTGCAGCCCAGCTGCTGCTCTGGCCTTGTCTAAGCCGCCAGGGGCTCTTCCAAGGGCAGACGAGGGAGGACCACGTGGAATCGGTGTGGCTGGCAGCAGGTGGTCTCCACCTAGCTCCGCTGGTCTCCTGAAGCCATTGGAAACACCGGAGTCCATGAAGCCTTACCAGACTTCCTACGCTGCTTCTGACCAATTGCAGCTCGAACCGGGCTGTGCGTTTGAAACCAGGTGTTTCACTGCTGATTTTCTTACCTCTCGTCGACTCTGAAGTCCTTAGAGACAGGACCCACGTCCATCTTTTGCAACGGGCAATGTCCGTCATGTTGTTGGATGTAAAGGCTGATGCCCAGGGGAGACTTTGCACTCTGCTCTGCTTTGAAAGTTGCGGCTACAAGGACACGCTCCGCCCTCATTTTCCTCCTTGTGTTCACCTTCTCCCACCCTGCTGTGACAATGGAGGCCCGAGTGTGACTAATATTAGAATAATCTTACGTAGGTGTGTCCATCTGCATTGCATTTTGATTTTTCAAGTTCTCCGTGAGGGAAGTGTTATTATCTCCAGTTTTCAAACGGAAACACGGAAGCCGGACAGAGTGAGCCACTTGCCTGGGCCACAGGCGGTAAGTGTTAGGGCAGACGGTCAGGACGGGAGGTGGGCTGTGCGTCGAGGGCACCTTCTAGGTTCCTCGAGGTCCTCCTGGCCTTCGGCGACTAGGTCACGGGCTGCATCGGACACACTCTTCCACACCCACACGAAAAACGCAAAGGCCAGGCGTCGGGGCACACAGTTATGCGGCAGATGGGGCCTGCCGCGGATGCTCGTTTCTCTCTGCTTCTCCCTCACCTCCCACCCCTGTGGCATCCCCTTCTCTGAAATCACTTGGGACCCCACTGTCCTCTGCCCTCAGCTTCCCTCTCTCCCATCTGCCCAGAGCCTCCGAACTCATCACGCTGGGTGTAACCAGCCACTAGCTCGAGGGATTTCTCCCTCTTCAGACCCAAGGGGAACAGGTTAGGTCCAGGAGACAGCCTTCGAGGGTTAGAGGTTCAGATGTGCTCTGCAGAGAGGAGAGTCTCAACACGCACCCTGAGTGTTGTTTCCTCGCCAGGTGCCCCAAGGGAAAAACAGAGGTTTGGGAGGAGGACACTGTCTTCCTCTGGGCAGATGTCCACAGCCGCGTCCCGACCTCCCAGGTCTCAGGACTGTCTGCCACAGCTGTAGTCCTTCATGAAATACTGTGCAGTAATTCCGCCTACAGGCTGAGACGAGCCCGGGCTGGTCCCAACGCGGGTGCAGCCCTGGGTCCAGAGGCTCTCTTGCAGCAACTGCGGAACAGGCAGGTGCAGGCCAGGTGCGGGGAGCGAATGGCTCCACCGGGGACTTCAGGGGTGACGGCGTTGCACATGCCGTCTCTCATACTTTCCCTCCTAAATCACTTTACTTGGGACTAAAAGCAAAGTACATCCATCAACACTTCCGGATGGAGAACTGTACCCAACCCTGGAGAAACCTTTCTTTGTTCCGTTTTCTGCCCAATCCCTCCACTTGGACCATTCTTCCTCATTCATCATGCTCCCCTTGGCACCGCCCCACCCTTGGTACACTCTGTAGCTGCCAGGATTCTCCAATCACGTCTGTCTCTTGGGCTGGGTCCTGGTTGACAGGACTCTCCCTCCTCGCAACCGTGGCTCCAAGACTGGCATGCAACCGAGGCCTAGTTCAGCAGCTGGCCGGGCAGAGGATCCAAGTTGGGTCCGGTCAGAGTGAAACTCTTTTGTTTGTCGCTGATGCGAGAAAATCGACATCTTTTTCTGGATGACGTGCAGACGCAAGAGTTATGATTCCCGTAGCCATTTTGCTGTCACAAAAAGTGCCAATCTGGGAGAAACAGCTTCTCAGACAAAAGAAGAAGAACAAAGACAAGGGAATTGCAAAACAGCGGCACTAGAGCCTTGATCAAAGCACACCTGCAGCCACAAATGATCTTTGCATTTAAAAATTAATAAATTATCTTTATTGCTTAAATGTACAGAGTCAGATTTTTCTGTCTTGCCACAAAAGGCATGCTAAATGATAAGCCAAATATAATATGTCAGTGCTTCCACCTCAAAGCACGTGTATATTCTTTTTTTTATTTTTAATATTTTTACGTTGAGATGTAGCTTATACACAGCAAAATGTTCTGATTTTGCACAAACATGTGGACAATGTGTATCACTCACATAAATAGCATTTTAATTAAGATTGGAGTACCTACCCACTGCAACTTATTTCTTAAAAAGGGAGAATCTCTCTTTCCACTACTAAACCCTCATCTTGGTCACATGATCTGCTTTGGCGATGGGACCCACGCAGGTATTTGAAATGTGCTGTGCTCTGGAATTTGCTGCACCTGGAATCCTGAGGCTGACATGTGGGTGAGGCCGTGCCATCTGCTGGACTGTGAGAGTCCCCATGGAGGGAGGTGAGTGTCTCGGTTCAGGGCTTACCCATGGCCAGAGCTGCAAGCAAGGCTGTCCTAGGTTGCCTGCGAGGAAGGCCGTCCTCGATGTCGCCCACAAGGAAGGCCATCCTAGGTCGCCGGCGAGGCCACCCTCGGTGTCGCCCACGGAGCCGTCCAAGATCACCAGCCTCCAGAGGGCCATACATGTGTGAAAGGAACATGGGGTCAGCGGAGCTTGTCCTGAGGAGCAACGCCAGCCAGCTGATCAGCTGACCAACACAATCACGTGCTAAAGTGAGCATTGCTCTGAGTTACGGGGTTCTGGAATGGCTTGTCCCACAACACGTAGAACACCCCCCAAGAAGGTTTCCCCACACCATTCCAGTCGGGTTCTCCCACCATGAGGCTCACCTCTCTTCTGGTTTCTGGCACCATGGGGTATTCCTGCCTGCTCTTAAGCTTCATGTGCGTAACTTCACAAGTATTATGCTTCTTTGTTTTTGATTTCTCTTGCTCAACGCAATATTTCCTTGTACGTGTTGACCATACTTTATTATAGATTCTTGCACCTTGAGTTTCTTCATTTATCGGAGCTACAAAAAAAGCCATATGTCGGTATATACAGAGACACACAGACATCAACTTATATATATACATAACTTATATATATATATATATATATATATTTTTTTTTTTTTTAAGATGTGGGGTACAATTCAGGATCATGGATACAATTCTTTTCATTGCTGCATAGTGCTTCATGGTGTGTCAACAATTTCTGCATCTCTTTTCCTTGATGAACTTTTCTTTCAGTTAAATATGTAAGATTGAAGATTTGAGTAACAAGGCGGGTTTGTTCAACCTTATCAAAACATGCCAAACGCTTCTTCAAACTGGTTGAAACTTCTTGTTATCAGTAGTCCTGTGTGAGTGTTCTTGTTACTCAAATATCTGCTAACATTTGAAACTGCCAGACTTTATGACGTGGGTCACTCTTTCGGCTGTGGGGTGATTGCATTATGGCTTGACTTTGCATTTCTCTAAAAGACGAATAACAGTGAACATTTTCATGTGCTTCGTCGGCTATTTGTGGGTGTCTTTGATGAAGCCCTGGTTCAAATATCTGTTCCAGTTTTTATTTGAGCTGTCGATTGTCCTTTAAAATTAAGAAATGTAATGTGTATGTAACATATACTTTCATATTTATCTAAATATTTGTATCGCTTATGTTGTTCATTCTTTTATGCCCAAAAGATCTTTCTTTGTATATGTGTCGGCTTTATTTAGGTAAGAACTTCCTTTAGCATTTATGATAGTGTGGGTTAATTTGTGATAATTCTCTCAGCTATCGTTTATCTGAATTCTTTTTTTAATTTCACCACATTTTAAAATGAGATTTTCACGAGAAGAATTTTAGGTTACTTTTTTCCTCTCAGAACTTTATCATGTTATCTTATTTTCTTCTTGTTTGTGTTGCTTTTTGCATGTTAGCTATTATCTTTATTATCATTCCCTGTGTTTAGTGTCACCTTTTGTTTGTTTCTAATGGTCCTAAAATGTATTTTTCCTCTTTTGTTTTTAAAAGTTTGGCAGTGACGTGACTCACTGTGTTTTCCTTAGTGTATTCAGCTTGGGGTCCACTGGGCTTGGACCTGTGGGTTTGTTTTTCACCAAATTTGGGCAATTTATGACCATTCTTTCCTCAGACATTTTCTCCCTTAGTGCTTTTTCCTAGGGTTCTGATTCCATGTACGTCAGGCTTGAAATTTATGACCCCTTGGGTAACTCAGACTCTGCTCATTATTTTAAAAATGTTTTCTCTCCCATGGCTTTTGGTTAATTTCTATTGACCTGTTTCCAAATTGGCAGATCTTTTATTGTGTCTGGTATGCTCTTAATCCTCCTAGTATATATATACATTTAAAAACTCGAGCAGGTTCAAAAGTGGCTTGAGAGAGCAGGGAGCGGGGACCGGCCTGTCTCTGACGGTGGTGGGAGGTGAGGCTGGAGGCCGCTGGGATGCTGGGGGTGCCTGGGTGCTAGATGGGAGGTGAGGCTGGAGGACACTGGAAGGAGGTTGGGAAGTGAGACTGGGGCCCCTGGACGGAGGCTGGGAGGTGAGGCCGAGGGCACCTGGGAGGCGGTTGAGAGGTGAGGCTGGGGTCCCTGGGCGGCAGATGGGAGGTGAGGCTGGGCGCCCCTGGAAGGCAGTTGGGAGGTGAGGCTGGGGCCCTGGATGGAGGCTGGGAGGTGAGGCTGAGGGCACCTGGGAGGCGACTGAGAGGTGAGGCTGGGGTGCCTGGGCGGCAGATGGGAGGTAAGGCTGGAGGACACCAGGAGGTGGTTAGGAGGTGAAGCTAGGGACTCCTGGAGGCAGCTGGGAGATGAGGCCGGGGGCTCCTGGGCTGTGGTTGGTAGGCGAGGCTGGGGCTCCCCAGGAGGCAGTTGGGAGGTGAGGTGGGGGCTCCCTGGAGGCGGCTGAGAGGTGAGGCTGGGGGCACTTGGGCGGCATTTCTGAGGTGAGGCTGAGGGCACCCAGGTGACGGTGGGGTGGTGTATCTGGGAGGCCCCTGGGAGGCAGTTGGGAGGTAAGACTGTGGACACCAGGAGGGGGTTGGGAGGTGATCCCGGGCTGTGGTTGGTAGGTGAGACTGGTGGCCCCGGAAAGTGGTTGGTTGGTGAAGCTGGGGGCACCCTGGTGATGGTTGGGAGGTGAGGGTGGGGACTCCTGGGAAGCAGTTGGGAGGTGAGGCTGGGTGTCCCCATGAGGTTGTTGGGAGGTGAGGCTGGGAACTCCAGGTAGGTTGAGCCAGGTCAGGGATGGCTGGGTCTTCGGATCAGTTCCCTCAAATGTGGGAGCAGAGAAGGAAGGGAGCAGTTGGGCTGGGATCTGTCCTCAGACATCCAAAGTGGGGTCTGTCCTCCCGTGATGCTTTCTGGCCCAAGTTTCTACACACTCTGCCCACGGTCCCTGGCCCACCCCTCATCCTGGCACGTACGACCAGCCTCCAATTACACAGCCCCCGGTAAACGGCCTCTTTCTCACTCACAGAATGAACCATGAGAACAGAGGCTTGTTTGCTGCTGTGTCCAGCGTGCCAGAACCCTGCCAAACACAGTTCAGTGAATATGTTTCTTGACTTATTTAGAAGAAAGCGCAAGAAAACGGATGCTTGGGATGTATGGGTGTGTGTTTTCCGTGCCATTGCATGTTAGTCTGATTAAGAGAAAACCCCGTGTAAGGACAACTTAGGGGCTAGGGCTCAGAAACCACCCGCAGGGCACAATTTTCACTGTCTGGGGAATGGGCCACCTTAGATCCAGTCCCACCACGACACAATATGTCCATGTAATGAATACACACGTGTGCCCGTGAACCTAAAATAAAATTTTTTTAAAAAAATAGAGCAACGTTGACTCCTAGACTTCCGGTTATCGAACTCCCTCAAAGCCAAAGCGTTCCCTGGCTTCATTCCTGAGCTGGGAAGTTCTGCCTCACTGACTCCATGTTGTTTATTTCCCATCAGCTTGTCCATGCTTACCATCCCTCACTTGGTTTTCTTTTTCTTCATCAGACTTCTTTATCAAGAGAGAATCCTCAATGAGAAAAGGAAAACAAACCAGCAAGAAGATGGACCTGACCGGGCTGGTGTTTCCATTTCTCTGCAGGGCCACGTCTTACATCTCCTTTGGAAGACAGGTTCCCTTTGCCTATTTCCTTACTTTTCAAACAACTGGCTCAGGTTTCCTCGTTCTGTCTGCCTCCTCCTCAAGCGAAGGCTTCTTCTACCTGCTTGGCTCAACAGAGAAATTTGAGTTAATTATCAGCCCTCCTTTCTTGACTTCTTTTAGCAACTCCCGGCACCTGGTTCTCGACGGTGACATTGCTCTTCGAACCAGAACTGAATTGCACAGACAGTATTGTGTGATCCAGATCTCAGGTGGACTTTCAGCCGGTGCATCCTCTGACACCGTGGCCTGATGGCATGAAGAGAACTCTGATGACAGAGGCACAAGGGGGAGGTGGGCGCTGAGATTTTTTCTTGCAAGCTGTTGGATCTGTTAATGCTGAACAGTCTCTCTTCGACTGGCTCGTCCTTCCCACTTCTCCTTTGTGCCGTTCTAAAGTGATTGTCCCCAGAGGGCTTTAGAATTCAAACCTCTGTTCCTGTGCCGCACTACAGTAAACATCTAGTTTCTTTTCACTGAGAGTATTTAACACTGACTTTCCAAAATATACGTTGCTCGGGTTCTTTTTCCCACCCTGCCTTAGAAATGCTTTATTGTAAAAAGAATAATTTATGCCGAAAAGCCTCAGCCTGGTGCCTGGCGCTTGGCTGGCACGTGATATTTATTGCACACATACTGGCTTTCAAAAGTTGCTTTCTTCTTTCTTCTAGCAAATGCAGAGGCATATTTGGGGCTCAGTGGACATGTCCACAGGACACGTATGTGGCGGGAATGGAGGCATTTCTTGCGTACTCAAGTGGGGTAAAGGTTGAAGAAGCTATGCCAGCTTTTGCACACAATGGTAATTAACAAACGAGTCAGTCAATTCTGCAGAAGTCGAATGAATAGAGCTTATTCACACCAGACAAAAGGCTGCAATCTATGGCCCCGGAGCAGTTTTAGGAAGTTCTGGCTTCTCCTTCATCTTATGTATCTCTGAGTCATCCTGAGGGAACGTGTCTGAAGGCCAACTTGATGAAAGTGTTCCCCACGGGAGGCAAGAAACCAAGCACACACTGGCAACCAAGCTTTCTTGAGAAACCATAACCAGCAACCGTAGCGAATCTCGGGGTTATCTTACTCTGCCGCTTTTCTGAAGGACCGAGGCGTGTCCTACCCTGCATGTCAGCAAGTCCTTCATCGCCAGAGAAGAACATTTTATCTCTGGTGTGACTTTTCTTCAATCTAGAGAACGACTGAAAATAAAAGAGACTGAAGGATGTCCTGGCATGGGCTGCGGATATGTGTAAATACAGAACAGACCTGGTGGCTGACAGACACTGCGCCCGAGTGCCGGCACTTCCCGTCAGCACGGGATGGGAAGGCGCTCCCTTTCGGGTGCTGGAGTCCATGCAAAACATCCTGTTCTTTCTTGCGGGGCCTCGGGCAGTGCCCCAAACGAGGCGAGGTCTTGAAAGCAAACCGTCCCTTGTGCTTGGCTAAGCCACACCACCACGGGGACACAGGGTGGGTGCCCAAAGGAAGGCTGACACAAGGGATGTTTCCAGGATGGGCCCTCAGTTCAAACAGCTGTTTGCTTCTAAAATCTAAGTGATTTTCTTTAACATGACCAGGTATTTTCTTCTTTGTGTAACATCAAGAGGAACGATCTAAGGACACGTGGTAGCTTCTTCCAAATTAATGTAAGGGCTCTAATACACCTTCCTGAGAGTAGACGTGTTCTTAATGAATCTACCCTCAACAGGATTAAATGGCACTAGGATGAAATGATCGATGCGTTCCAGGACTAAATGATACAATCCATTCCCTCTCTTAACCTGCTGCCAGAGCCCACAGGACACTGGAGGCGCGTGGCTGGGGGGCTCCTCTAGAATGTCCACACGATTCCGCCTCCATCAGGTAAGGTGAGGGCTCACCCAGAGCCAATGGTGCCGGCCCCTACGCCAACTGGCCGTCACCCTTCAGAGCCATCGTGTACTTTAATCACGTATTAAGCGTGTCAGCTAAACCTGAGCTTGAAGGAATTGTCTCTGAGAAGAACAAGCCTTGTGCTTTGCAAAAATGTGAATGGGATGTACCATAAGAGTTCTACGGCATGTGGATGGACAAGACAGACGAGAAGAATGTGAAGGAGGAGACGTTATGGTCTGTACACGACGTTTCTCCACGCCGGGCGCGTCACACGTCTTCCCAGATTCTTCAGCTTCAGGAAAGCAAGTGTGGGAATCACAGATGCATTTGGGATGTGGCTTTCAT
>CAUYQG010070248.1:0-36733 GCA_963574415.1 Tarsius wallacei | reverse complement strand
CTGTAATTCCAGCTACTTGGAAGGCTGAGGCGGAAGGATCGCTGGAGCCCAGCAGGTCGAGGCTGCGGTGGCCGGGAGCGGCCACTGCACTCCAGTCTGGGCGACAGAGTGAGACTCCAACTCAAAAAAAAAAAAAAAAAGAAAAAAAAAAAGAAAATATTTGAATGATTATTGGTTTTTCCCATAGATTACCAAATGCCTTTTGACATTCCATTTTAATAAAAATGTAAGTCTTAAAACTAGGTTGAACCTTAAGAAATCCTATAGACCAACATCCTGCTTTCAAGCAAGCAGTATTATTTATTCCCTTTGTACTGATTAGCTTATTGGGGCCTAAAAAGGTTGTGACCTACCTAAAGTTACACAGGAGATGAGTAGCCAGATCTCCTAGTCCCTAGTTAAGTAATTACTACTGTAATTTCTGCTATACTACCCAACCCTCAATTCTATTTCCATTTTGGTAGAATGTGAACTTTGCAACGGTGGAAGGCCTAAAAATGTTCAGGCAAATATGTATGGGAGGGTTTAGGGTTTCCCTTTCAGGATCTAAGGTGGAAGTAAGTCGGGACTACTCATCCCTCCTCCTGGAAAGGATTCCTTCTCCTGGCACATAACCATATCTAGCCTATGCTTATATACCTGACAGCCCTATGCTGTTTCATTTCCAGGGACCAGTAAACAATATCCAGGTACCCACAAGTTGCCAGGGTGCTGTGAGGCAGTCCAGCTCCAGCTGAGCTATGGCTACAACTATTCTCCTTTTTTACTGATCCGCAGAGCTCCTAGGAGTCACTGATTGTTGTGTCCCTGTTTACTCTCCAGGCAGCAAATGCTGAGCTTTCCTCATCTCCTGCAGACAGTGCTACATATCATCCAGGTGGTCATCAGCTACTTCCTCATGCTCATCTTCATGACCTACAACGGGTACCTCTGCATTGCTGTAGCAGCAGGGGCCGGTACAGGATACTTCCTCTTCAGCTGGAAGAAGGCAGTGGTAGTGGACATCACAGAGCATTGTCATTGATGTCAAACTCCAAGGTGTGGCCTTATTGATTGCAGTGGGAAGCAGTTTGAGACTGGAAGACATAATTCCTGCTCCAATCATCCCTTCTTGCTCTTGTCTACACAAACACACACACAGATACACACATCCCTACCCTCTGCTCAACAGAGGTTTAGTTTAGTCTCTGAGCTAAAGTGGTAACCTCCCAAACTGTGTTTTATAATAAGATGAGAGTCCCGTTTCACTTAAGGAGAAGCCACCTATGAGGTGTCATTTCCTTCCCCATCACCTTAGATCCAAATTACATATTCTTCTCTAATCCGGGTAGCTTTTTATTCAGTGACTTGATCCATCTTCCTTTTTTTAAGCAGAGAGTAAGTGAATTTGGTGGGTTTTTTTCTGGGTCAGTGATGGAAAGGGATTGATGGCAGCTGAGGGAATCTCTTACCCAATTAAACCCAGAGTTCAAAGTTAATGCTAAAAATAAGGTACAGTGTTTGGATTCAGTGAGTGGGAAATACATTGTGCTTTTCTCCAGGGGTGATGTGTTGTATCAAAAATCTTTGTTGTGTGCAGAAGGGTGGTTGAGACTAAATACAGGCCTAGAGCTTACAGAGTGTGTCTTCTTGGATGGCTGACTCATCAAATTGTTACCATTTCACATTTTGATTAGAATGAACTTGCCAATCAAAAAAAAGACAATCAATTTGAGAAAATAGAAATAGATATTTTTAAATAAAAGCCTTGGCGTTTTACTTTGACTTGGTACATTGGTTTGTCCCAGCTGAATGAAGCAAAAGAATTTGAATTATTTTTCCCATTATTGTTTTCACATGTCTGCCTCAAACTCAGTGATATTCAAACTTTAGCATGCACTAGAATCACCTGGAGGGCTTGTTAAAACACTCGTTGCTCTGTACCTCAACCCCCTAGCCCAAAATTGGCATTTCTGAGTTTCCAGGTGATGCTCCTGCTGATGGCCAGAGGACCACACTTTGAGAATCTCTGCTTTAAACTAAGGAAGTATCAGCTGGTCGGGTGGGCTACCTGGTATTGGACATGGAAATTTGAATTGCTGATTGGTAGGTAGTATGTCTGGGCTTAACTCATGTAGTAAATGCTGCTGATCAGTACTTAGTCATTCCACACTTATTCAGCTCCAACTATATGTATGCATACAGGACTATAGCCAAACTATTTTTACTAGCCTGTATAAGATCACTAGTCCTTATTTTTAAATATCGGTGGTTTCTTGGAAGTAGTTTGAATGTTGAGAGATCTTTGATCTGCAGTGTAAGTCCATCAGTCATGGGCCAGAAGGGCAAAAGCCCAGCCTTCTCTTTGGAGAGACTTACTGATTTACTGATGGCCAGATTTTCCTCAACCCCCAACTTCAATGCTTGTACCAGGCAGATTCTCATCCTCCACATTTCTGTTACTCTTTGGAGTTTAATTAGCTCACAAGTGGCCAAAACCTCTTCTCAATGAAGAATCACATTGGATTTTTATTCTGTTCATTGTTACTCTATACTGCAGTCTTGTTTCCAGTCCAAACTACCTCTCTAAAGTGATTCTTCCTGTGCTGGTCTGTAAATCCTGCCCTCCTTGGTGCTAGACCCAATTGTGCCTCAGGGCAGAAGAGATAAAACATTAGCTGTCCTGTTGGCCTGTGTTGTGCTTTTGAAGTTTGTACTCTCTCTGTGGGTGTCAGTTAAATATTGGGGAGCAAGGAATGTATGCTTATGTGGCTTTGAACCAAGAAGGTTATGTGCCTACTGGATTGAGGTGAAAATACAAGAACCAATATTTAGAGCTTCATGCTTTTTTCTCATTTCATCCTCCTGTAATAATGTATACTTAGCATGAGCAGAGTGAATGACAGGTACAAAATCCAACATTAAGGAATAAATAGCCTGTTGTCTTAGAAGCCAAGTTACGAGTAATAAAAACCATGAGAAATAAATAAAAGTCAGTGTTTAGTAGTGACTGGTGCTCTCTAGAAATCTCAGCATGAACTGCTAATAGAACCCTCTTCTAGGAACAGGACCCTATCAGTAAGGTTAAATCACAAAAAATCAAGGACAGTTAAGACAAAGTGCTATGAATTCGAAACTCACAGAGAGAAACATCAGTTTGGAATAGGACTTCAAGTATTTAGGATAACCTTCTGAAAAACCTGAACTTCAGAGATTCTTATACTAGGTGCCAAAGGATGAAGCTAGTGAAGGAGAAAAAGTTCAAGCTTGAATTCCATCTTTCTTGAGCTCTTGGATTGTGATAATATAATGGTCTTACTGACTTTCATTTACGTATCCCTGTTCATTTGGAATTTAATGCCTAACTTCATTGTTCTTTTGGATCTAAACTTCTTTTCTTCCTTCCCTGATTACATCTATTAGAAGACTGTATCTGTATTTCTTTGGTTCTTTCTCCTTTCTTTCAGTCTTTTATCTCATATGTCTAGTTTGTTAAATCTTCATAGCCCTCATGATGCAGTGGACATTGCTATGCTGTAGATATAAATACCAGCCAGATGTTGGTATTTATAAATCTGCTAGAAAACCTTAAGCATGCTTCAAGAAGCAGTTGCCTCCCTGGAATTTCTATCAGACTGGGTAACGGGATACCTAGTACTCTCCCCAATTACAGAATCTTAGGTGCTGTCTCAGGTTTGTGATGGGAAGAACACCCAGCAGCCCCATTACCCAGAAACAATCCTCACTGTGTCCAACAGGGGATTCAAAATCGAAGTTTCTTTAATACTTCTATGGTAGGGTTGTCTGGAATTCCCTCTCAGGCTGTGGGTACTGGTCTTGGGTTCTAGCCACAAGGGGTTCCTTACAAGGAGCTGGGGAGGAAAGGCAGGGAGCACACTTTCTGTCATTTAATTTTTATCCTGCCCTCTCCAGCTGCTTCTTCAGAAGATACATCTAAAGATACAAAGTTTGAATTTGATGTAATGCCTTAATCACTGGGTCTACAATTAATGATGACTGTTTTAGATTGTAAGCTCCTGGAGAGCGGTATTGCTATAGTAGGAACGTTTTAACAGTGTCATGTGATAAAGAACAAAATAAATATTTTGATTTTGTGGTTCCATGCATGTCTTTCTACCCAGAGTGTTATCACAAGAAGCTAGTCTTTTCTCTGCCCACACAGAGTCTGACCATTATCATCAGTTTTTTTGAAGTCTTTTAGGTGGTATATGATCTTTATATTTTTATTTCACTCTCCTCCCACTCTACTTTAAATGACAAGCCCAGTACATGCCAGAAAGACCCACATGAACTTCTGCACAGGAGACAGAGTCTTCATGAGACACAAGTATTTCACTATACCAAGGATTCCTGAATTTAAAAGCTAACTTTTATCACATCATAATCCCTTCCCTGTTTATGTTGTCAGGCAAGAGGCTCAGAGCTGGAAGTTCATTGCCTTGAGCTGCACAATGACCCTGCCTATCCTTTGGTAATACTAGAATGCTGATATTTGCTCTTCCTATTGCCTACTCTATCCTCCCCATGGGCATTGTGCCATTCAGCACCACTCTTGGTCTCTTCCTTAATGTAATATGACAAGCATGCACTTTGGAGTCAATATTTGAACCCTGGCTCTACCACTTGTTAGCACTGTGACCTTAGGAAAAATTATTCTAGTGATCCCTGAGCCTTAGTTTTCTCATTTATAAAAAGACAATAATAGTACCTATTTTAATTAGGAACAATACGTGTAAGGCACCCAGCATAAAATAGGCACCCAAGCTACTGGACTTGGTGGCTCACACCTGTAAGCCCAGCATTTTGGGAGATGGAGGCAAGAGGATTGCCTGAGCCCAGGGGTTCAAGACCAGCCTGGGCAACTTGGCAAGACCTCATCTGTACAATAAACCAAGAAAAATTAGCTGGGTGTGGTGGATGCCTATAGTTCCAGCTACTTGGAAGACTGAGGCGGAAGGATTGCCTGAGGCAGGCAGGTCGAGGTTATGGTAGCCGTGAATGCATCACCGTACTCCAGCCTGGGCAACACATCGGACTCTGACTCAAAAAAAAAAAAGTCATCCAAGCCATAATAAGTTTTTTTTTTTAAATCTACTGATTATTGTTATTCCACCTTTCAGGGAAATGAAAGGTCCACTCTTCTGGATAAAGTTAGTGTCTCTTTGTAGTCATCTGACCAACCTCCTGAGTTCTGGTAATCCAGAAATGTAGTGACATAAGAAATACAAAATCCAATGCATGTAGTTTCAGTTATGCCAGAAAAGATTTACAACTGCAATGAGCTCTTATCTACTGATCTAGATACTCATTCTCTACAAGTAAAATAGCATGGAAATTTCCTAAGACCTGAAAATGACAACCTCTCATTCTACCCCTGATATCCCTACTTTCTTAGACTTAGCTTGGAAGACTAAGAAAGTCATGTAGTAAGAAAGTTTAGAAGCATGCGTTCAAAAATCAGCTTGGGTCCAAATCTCAGCTCTACCATTTCATAGCATAATTCACATTTATTAGATTATTTTACCTTTTTTAAATGAGTAAAGTACCCTCATAAAAGTCAAAAGATAGCATGAAGGCCTGTGGCTCAAGCCTGTAATCCCAGCACTTCAGGAGGCTGAGGCTGGAGGATTGCTTGAGCCCAGGAGTTTGAGACCATCCTGGGCAACATAGCAAGGCCTCGTGTCTACAAAAAATCAAAATGAAAGTTAGCCAGGCATAGTGGCATCTTGCCTGTAGTCTTAGCCCCTCAGGAGGCTGAAGTGAAAGGATCATTTGAGCCCAAGTAGTTGAGGCTGTGGTGAGCCATGATCAAGCCACTGCACTCCAACCTGAATAAGTGAGACTGACTAAAAAAAAAAAAATTAAATACTCTACATAATGTACATGCTAGCACTCAGTACAGTGTCTTACACAGAGCCCTCTGTGTGTTCACTATTAGTCGGGAAGCGGAAGGTACTCAGGAGGCACAGTGTTTTGATGCTTCTGTGTCTATTCACGCTGGGCAAGTCACAGTGACAAAAGCAAAGGCAGAACCTTGTTCCTTGTTTTTTTGTCCTTCCATAAGGGCTTTGCAGGCTTGAAGATAATATAGCTTAATTTTCCTATCTGGAGCCTGACTCAAGGTTTAAGACAGTAACAGAATTGAAGGTCCTAGATAAAACTGGAAGAATAGAGGTTTTGTAAGGTCAGGAGAAAGGAAAGAAACTATCCCCTTCTTGCTCTGCCTTTCCCACACTCCTTACTCAGACTTAAACTACCCCAAAAAGGCTAGGTAAAATCCTAAGAGGTCTCTTTAGAATTGGTGATTCCAGAGGTTCTTACTACCACAGCTGATGGTTCTCTGTAGTTGAATTAAACAGTGCACATAATGGGGCATGGTTCAAAATTATCCTCTGAGCTGCCTCTCAGATTGGTTTCTGCTGGGAAAAATTCTTAGACAAGTGGGAAAAGAAAGGAAAATTGGAATGGCGATAATGTTGGGGCATTCCTCCTGTTTCCTTCCATTGCCTGTCCTCCCAAAGTTGTACCCAAACCATTTACAAAGCCATTCTGTAAATCAATCTGACATCTACAACTTGTTCAGGTTTACACAAAACCACTAGGATTTAATCTCCACAATGGCAGGGATCTTTGTTGATTGGTTCATGGTAGCAAAAAATACTTGAATAACTGAGACAAATGAAAGTGACAGGGATCATTGGCTGGGTGCAGTGACTCACGCCTGTAATCTTAACATTTTGGGAGGTGGAGACAAGAGGATTGCTTGAGCCCACAGGTTCGAGACCAGCTTGGGCAACATGGCAAGACCCTGTCTCTAAAATAAATTTTAAAAATTATCTGGGTGTGGTGGCGCATGCCTTTAGTTCCAACTACTTGAAAGGCTGAAGCAAGCTGGGCTCGGTGGCTCAGCCTGTAATCCCACGCCCTTGGGAGGCTGAAGTGAGTAGATTGCCTGAGCCCGCGGGTTCGAGACCTGCTTGGGCAACTTGGCGAGACCTCATCTCTACAATAAATAAAAAATTAGCCGGGCATGGTAGCACACGCCTGTAGTTCCAGCTACTTGGAAGGCTGAGGCGGAAGGATCGCCGGAGCCCAGCAGGTCAAGGCTGCGGTGGCCGGGAGCGGCCACTGCACTCCAGTCTGGGTGACAGTGAGACTCCAACTCAAAAAAAAAACCAAAAAAAAAGGCTGAAGCAGAAGGATCACCTGAGCCCCCCAGGTTGAGGCTGCAGTGGCTGTGAGTGTGCCACTGCACTCCAGTCTGGGCAACAGAATGAGACTCTGACTTAAAAAAAAAAAAGAAAAGAAAGTGACAGGGATCAACTGGAATGTCCTGTGCTTAAGGTCTTTCAATAAAGATGGGAAGAATAATGTTACCTCTTATAGCAATTAGCTTGTAAACTCTGGTGGTTAACCGTGCTATTATACTTCATTATGGATGCCTCATATTTTTTCAAAAATATATTTATTTTTAAAAACAAAACCAGATTGGTTTTATAGAGTCATATTTTCCAGAAACAAACCAGAGTGTGGATTCCAGCTTAGAGTGAAAGTTAAGCACCAATAATCTCATGCAGAAATATTTCTGTCTGCAGGAGGTAAAACATTCTGCTTGACTGCAAGCATTCAATTCTCTAAATCTGGTTTGTACTTCTGCCATCATTTTATTCCACTCCAAGGCTCTGGCATGCAAGATAATCCGTCTCTAAAATTCAAAACTACCAAATTGAGATGAGCGATTGTTGGGCTTGGGTTGAGGTTTATAACCAATCCGATCATTAATCATTTGTTCCCGGCTCTTGGGGTCACCGCTGAGCCCTATGGCTCCTTCTCCATCACTGCCTCCTACAACTTCCACATCTTCCTTCTGTTTCTTACGGGTCTAAAAGTATAAAAATGTAGGATTAAGACAACATTAGTTCAATTAGCAAATGTTTAGCACCTATCATGTACTAGGCATGGGTTAAAGGATAGGGTTAGGGGCAGTCTGGGTACAGCTCACGCTCATAATCCCAGCACTTTGGGAGGTAGAGGCCAGAGGATTGCCTGAACCCAGGGGTTCGAGACCAGCCTGGGCAACTTGGCAAGACCTTGTCTCCACAATAAATCAAAAAATTAGCCAGGTGTGGAGGCATGCACCGGTGGTTCCAACTACTTGGAAGGCTGAGGCATAAGGATCACCTGAGACCAGCAGTTTGAGGCTGCAGTGGCCATGAGTGTGCCACTGCACTCCATCCTGGGCGACAGAGTGTGACTCCAAACAAATTTAAAAATTAAAATTAGAAAATAAAAAGCTAAAAATTAAGCTGGGCACAATGGCTCACATCTGTAATCCCAGCACTTTGGAAGGTCAAGGTGGAAGGATTGCTTGAGCCCAGGAGTTTGAGACCAACCTTGACAACATAGTGAAACTTCGCTTCTCCAAAAAAAAAAAAAAAAAAAAAAAAAAATAAGCCTGAAATGGTGGTGCATACCCGTAGTCCCAGCTACTTGGGAGGCTGAGGCAGAAGGATGCAGTAAGCCAGGATCATGCCACTTCACTCCAGTCTGGGTGAGAGTGAGACTTCAACTCAAAAAACAAAAAAAATGCAAAAAATTATGGTGCTTCGAGAACACTAAAGATTCCTGGGATGAAGAAAAGGGAAAAGAAATCTAAGTTAATCAGTCTTAATACAAAGTATATACAATATATAGTAAAACCATCATGTTCGTGAATGCATACAAGATATAATGTCCTCTGCCATACGATACAAAATATCTACTTGGACAGCAAATGAAAATAGACTAGTATTGAGACCTCCTTTGGGCCTGGTATTGCAGGAAACAGATGCAGAGATGAATACATTAATCCTTGCCGTCAAGAAGCTTATGGCCCAGTGAGGAAAAACAGAAAACAAACAATTAGAATAGAGAGTGACAGTACCGATGTATGACAGAGGTCAGCACAAGAGGAGGAGGTTGAACCTAACCAAGATAAGGGTTAGAAGTTCATCAAAAGATGAGTAAGAGCCTAGCAAAGAAAAGAAAACCGCTTTTCAGGCAAAGGGTACACAATGTATATAGGCACTGAGATTAAAGAAACTCAGCAGTGGAAGTGAAAATGGAGACACAAGCAAGGACTAGGTCACAAAGGGCCTCATATGCCATGCTAGGAAATTTGGAATTTATTCTGAAAGCCACATTTTAAAAAATACATATTGAGTTCCTACTATGTGCTAGATGCTGGTGAAGGAGGTAGACATGATTTCTGCAATCAAGGTTCCTAATGTAAATGATTTTACAATAAACAAATAGTTGTAAATTATAATAAATGCTATGAAAAAAATATGGTGTTTTGTGAGATCCTAATGAGATGGAGGCAGCATGGATGAGAATAACAAACCTAACTTGCATATTGTCAAAAGGGGCTTCACAGTCTGAGGAAATGACACTTACCAAGATTGGAAGAAAAGAGAACCATTCCAGGCAGAGGGAAATAATATGTGCAAAGGCCATGGAAACATTAAATGGCTTGGCATATTCCAGGAAATGAAAGAAAGTCAGTGTGGCTGGGGTACAGAGGGCAAGGCAAAGGGTGGCATGGTGTGAAACTGGAGAGAGGCTAGAACATACAAAATCATGGCAGCCTCAGTAAAGAGTTCAGATTTCATTCTAAGTACAGGAAACCACAAAGGAGTTTTAAACAGGAATGACATGATTTGAAATTTTTTAAAGATCATTCTAAATACCTGATGGAAAATGAACTGAAGAGACAAAATGGAAGTAGAAAGACCATTTAGGATGGTACTAAAATTAATTATACGGGGAGAGATGGTTACTTGGAGTAGAGCTCTAACAGTGGAGATGAAAGGGTAGGAGTGGGGAGGATAACTGGTTTGAGGGAGAAATCAAGTTTTTGTTTTCTTTTTTTAACATGTTAAATATAGTAAGGTGAATAATGGCCCCCAGAGCTATTAGGCCTTAATTCCTAGAACCCATAAATACTGCCTTATATTGAAAAAGGGCCTTTGCAGATATGATTAAATTAAGGATCTTGAGATGAGAGGGTTATCCTGGATTATCCAGGTAGGCCCTAAAAGCAATCACTTGTATCCTTATAAGAGGGAGACAAGATTTCACAGATAAAAGAGATGGCAATGTGGCCAGAGAGAGATGAGTGATACATCAAGGAGTGTCAGCCAGCAGTCATCAGAAGCCAGGAGAGCTAAGGAAGTCTCCCTTAGAGCCTCCAGAGGGAGCGTAGCCCTACTAATACCAGTGATACTGATCTCTGGTTTATAAAACTGTGAAAGAATAAATTTCTGTTGTCTTAAGCCACCAAATTTGTGGTACCTTGTTACAAAAAGCAGCCATAGGAAACAAATACATTAAGTTTGAGATGCCTATAAAGCATTCAAATATAGATTTCAGATAAGCTGTTGGCTTAAAAGTCTGGAGTTCAGAAGTTAGAGTTATTGTTTGAAATATTCCTAAAGTCTTGAAAAGTTGTACTCTTACCTCCAGATCCTTTCGAATGCTCTCAAACTCTTCAATGTCATCAAGCTTCAGCTCCAGGCGTGTTGGTTTTCGTCGCAGCATACTGAAATCAGCACTAAGGGCCAAACCCAGTGAACTATCAGCTATTAAAATAGCAGAGATCTTTACCTGAAATTATAGAGTAGTAAAGGAAAAAAAATGACAGAAGGGAGGAAAAACTGGGGGTGGTCTCAGGTACAGACTTAAGACCATGCACATTAATATGAATGAAAGTATAAGAAAATTATTCAGATTCATACATAGACTTCCAAAGCTTTTAGGTATATGATTATTATGTTTTTATTAATAGTGGAGCGCCAAAACTCTGTAATTTCAAAAAACTCTGTAAGAACTTAAAATAGAAAGCTGCTTATAAGAGAGAATTCTAGGCAACAATCGCTTTAATCTCATGTTCCAGTCACATTTAAAGAAATACTCTAGCTAAAAGAATAAAGTTTACTCTCACAAAATTGAATCTACTCTACAGGAGAATTGTAATCATTTGTGATCACTCCTGAATGCTAAAAACACTGCTAAATCTCAGGAAAACTTTTTCTAACTCACCAATTCACAGGATTATCTTAGGGTCTAAATGGATCCTAAATGGATAAGTCATTCATTAAACACTTCATGTGCTCCAGCTACAAAATTGAAAGGTACAGTCACAATCTGTGGAAAAAAGAGAAAATTGTGATATAGTAATACCAACTGTGATGAGAGTAATGTATTAGCATCACATAGGCACCCAATCCAGTCTGGGCTGAGTGTACGGTAGATGTGGATATCAGACAAGGGTTCTTGGAGGAAATGTCTTAATTGACTTCTTAATTCTTTTTTTTTTTTGAGTTGGAGTCTCACTCCATCGCCCAGACTGGAGTGCAGTAGCACGCTCCCGGCCACTGCAGCCTCGACCTGCTGGACTCCAGCGATCCTTCCGCCTCAGCCTTCCAAGAAGCCGGAACTATAGGCGCGTGCTACCACGCCAGGCTAATTTTTGATTTATTGTAGAGATGAGGTCTCATCAAGTTGCCCAGGCGGGTCTCGAACATGCGGGCTCAGGCAATTCACTCCCCTCGGCCTCCCAAAGTGCTGGGATTACAGGCTGAGCCACCGAGCCCAGCCAACTTCTTAATTGGCAGGAATAAAGAAGTACACAAAGAGACTCAAGAGAGCACTCCACAATCTGAAAACCCAAGATAATACTGTGTTAATAAAAACCATTTTCTAGGAGAAAATACAACTCCCCCAACTGAGTTTAACATCTGATAATAGCATCATCTGTACATTTTCTACAGCATCTGGTAGAGTGTATCTATAATAAGCAGTCAGTAAATGCTTATTGAAAATGAGAGATCCTTCCTGAGCACTGTGCTAGATTTTTCCATTCACATTCTTATTTTAATACAAAAACCCTGTGAAGCTGGCAAAATTATCCCTATGTTACAAATAAAGAAGTCAAAGCAAGCTGTTCAGTGTGGTTAATAATGTCGGTCTCCTATAAAATTATACATAGGTCAATATGGTGAGGAATAAATGAGAATGATGTAAGTGAAAGCTCATAAAGCACTACAGGTATCTAGAATGAAACTAGAAACTATGTAATATTTAAAGGAAGAAATATGTCCTTCTCCCATGAAGCTTGCGACAGATACAGGTGACATCAACACAAAACACTGGCATGGTACATTTCAAATTGCTTTGTATTAAATCAGATACTATCTTCTTCTAGACTCCAGCATAGGAAAATGGTAGAGAAAGCCAAAGTTTCAAAGAGGGAAAGGAAGGAAAACTTGGAAGAGAAAAAAATCTGCTATACATATTAAATTTTTTCCAAACCGTGAAAAGCTCACCACTAGGAAGCAGTATAGAGTAATGGTTAAAACTGCTGGCCCTAGAGGCGAAAGGAAAGAGGTTCCAATTTTACACCATCGATCGTGAACAATTAGTTTCATCTCCCGTTAGACCTTAGTTTTCCCATCTGTATCTGTGCTCAGGTGTTGTATGAACTGAATGACGTAATGCAAAGTAAGCTCCTGGAACATTACTTGACATTTAATAAACGCTCAATGAGTAACAACTATTATTACTATTGCGATTGTTCCGGGGGGCTGGATGGGGGTCTGGCCAGTTTGGGAAATATCAAAATTTTGAGAATCTCCCAGCCCACACAAAAGGATAAAAACCTTGTACTGTTCGCCTCTGATCTCCCAGCACCAGGCACAACACAGGGCCATGCAGAGAGCATGACACATCCCTATCCATCATCTATCTCGCTCTCAATCTGATTCAGACTAGCTGAAGACAACAAAACCAAATCAACAACATCAGGCCGAAGCTTCTCCGCCTGGTCTTTATTTCACTTTGGCGCTGGAGGGCTCTTCCATCTTAATCGTTCACCTTTGCCCAAATTCACGCAAACAGGGAGCCGCAGGAAGGACTTCCGGACCGTGGACAACAGCCCTCACATCCCAGCTCCAGGCCGGCACCTCGGGTCCCAGCCGAGGGTTTCCTCTGCTCCAGGAAGATGTAAAGGCTCCAGCAGACCCGGGAGGGACAGCAGGCCCCGGGAAACCCTTATTCGTTCCAGAGTGCTGCCCCGAGCCGCGCGACTCGACGCACCTACCTCTTTTCAAGCCTGCTCAGCCCCTTCCCGGAACCTCGGCTCCCCCCACGAATCTGTTGCTAAGCCCACTGGACTCCACTTTACAGACTGCTCTGAGCCTCTCTCCCCGCAGAACCTTGTCCTCTGCAAGCTTTTCTTGGAGGCTTTACAGGACATGCCCTCAACGCAACCACAGTCTTTCTTACTACGACTCCCATCATGCTTCGCGCCGCCCGGGCGCGTCGGCGGCAGTCGGCCGATTTCCGGCCGATGACGCAGTTCCGCTCTGCTGGGCGCGCGGTGGACGGTCTGAAACTTTGTGCTTGGCTATAGCCGGGTCTCCGGGACTCCAGCGCCCAGCATGGCTTCCTCACGAACCTCCTCCACGGTACCGCGATCGGGATGTCAGCTCACTCGAGCTGGGAGCGCGGGGGGTGGGGGTCCCTGCGGGAAGGGCCGTTAAGGAGCGGGCCGAGGCGGTGAAGGGCACAGGAGGAAGGCTGCGGGACTCGGTGGTTTCCTAGAGAGCCGAGCAGCGGTTTTCTGATTCCCTACCTGCTTTCAAGTGCTGTAGCTCATTGGTACCTCTCCCGCTACAGCCCCGAACAGTAAACACGTCCCACTGGTCCAGAAATGTACTCTGTAGTGGGGAAATGTCTTGGTCAAGATGTATGTCTTTGTCAGACCTCAAAATTGTAATGAGGCCTCCTAACTTCTAATTTGCTTGTGACATCTGAAAACGTTTGAAATGTATGGACCATTAACGTTGTATAACTTGTTCCCCCTTAGCACCGCGTTGATTATTTCACTTATCCTTAGTGTCTCCCCAGTGATGAGCATTAACCCTGGAGGTATCATAAAACACAAGAAGAGATTGCGCGTCCAGCAGAATGAAGTAAACATGTTCTAACCAAACCTTTGAAAGGAAAAATCACTAAGAGAACTTTACTAATTGTATCGCGCTTTTATTTCCTGTTTACCAAATTTAAGTGCCTGAGCGTCATCCTTTGAGGAAGCCAGGTTAATTCCTAAGATTAAGCCTTAGGTTGACCCACGTCTTTGATTTAGCAGGCAACCAAAACTAAAGCACCTGATGACTTAGTCGCTCCCGTTGTGAAGAAACCACACATCTATTATGGGAGCTTGGAAGAGAAGGAGAGGGAGCGTCTGGCGAAAGGAGAGTCTGGAATTTTGGGAAAAGAAGGACTTAAAGCAGGAATCGAAGCAGGAAATATTAATATAACCTCTGGTAAGATGCATTTATGTATCCATCTTTACCATTGATGCTTCAGTTTGTAATAAATACCTTCCCCTTAACTCTCACCAGTTTTATAATGATAAAAAAAATTCAATTCTTAAATTTGTCTCTTTGCCTACCTACCCAGAATTATGCAGAGAGCCTCACTTTGTAGCCCAGGCTGGATTGCAGTGACAGGGTCATAGCTCACTGCAGCCTCAAACCTCTGGGCTCAAGCAATTCTCCTGTCTCCGCCCCTCAAGTCACTGGGAGTATAGTGCACACAACTGCACCTGGCTAGTTTTTATTTATTTATTTTCTGTAAGGATGACGTCTCACTGTTTGTTGCCTACCCTGATTTTGAGCCCCTAGCCTCAAACAATCCTCCCAATTTGGCCTCCCAAAGGGATTACAGATGTGAACCAACACACCCAACCCCCTACAACTTTTTTATGCAGTTTTTCTTCCATGAATTTTCAGTTATTCCAAAATTCATTGTGCATTTGGATTCACATTTATTCCATTTGTCTTGTGGAGATCTAACATATTTTTGGCGTTGGTTTGGAGCTACAGTGGTTCGTAATCTCCCATTTGAGGTTTTTAAATTATTTTTTTACACAAAACAATATATTTTTCAAATTATAAAAGTAATGTTATTTTTATTTTAAAAGATCAACACTGTATTGTGTGAAGTAGAAAATCTTGTATTCCTTTGGGAGGCAGAGATGAGAGGATTGCCTGAGTCCAGGGGGTTCAAGACCAGCCTGGGCAACTTGGTGAGACCTCGTCTCTACAATTTAAAAAAAAAAAAAAAAAGCTAGGTGTGGTGGCCCTCACCTGTGGTTCCAGCCACCTGTTAAGGATAAGGTGGAAAGATCCTCTGAGTCCAGCAGGTGGGGGCTACAGTAGCTGTGAACATACCACTGGCTCTAGCCTGGTTAACAGTGATACTCCGACTCGAAAAAAAAAAAAAGAAAGAAAACTTGTATTCCTTACTAATTAGGTATATATCTTTCTGACAGTTTTAATACAGCTGTAAAAATATTTAGTTCTTTACCTGGGCACGGTAGCTCACACCTGTAATTCCAGCACTTTGAGAGGCCTAGGCAAGAGGATTGCCTGAGCCTGCGGGTTCCAGACCAGCCCAGACAACACGATGAGACCTTGTCTCTACAATAAATCAAAAAATTAGCCGGGCATGGTAGCGTGCACCCGTAGTTCCAGCTACTTGCGAGACTGAGGTGGAAGAATCGCCTGAGCCCAGCAGGCCAAGGCTGCTGTGGCCGTGATCGTGCTACTGCACTCCAGCATGGGCAATAGAGTGAGATTCTTACTCAAAAAAAAAAACAAAACACACATTTCTATCTTCTGGATAGAAGGCCTAGTTAACATTTGCTAAGGCTGTTCTGTACTCATACTTTCTGATCTCATCTAAGCTGTGTGTTTATATAGGTATAAGGTTGCCAAATGAAACAAAGGTGGCTTGAACCATTTTCCGGCCTTTAAAGCTGTGTCATTTAGGTTTTTTTTATATGCTTGGCATAGTTTAATTAACTGAAAAACTAAATCTATAAAATGTGTAATGTATTAGGCAGTTACTTTTTCCTGGGAGCATCCACAGACTCCAATTATTAGAAATTATTTCTTTTCACTCTATTTAAAGAGGATCTGCTGATGTTCCTTTTTTTTTTTTTTTTTAATAGGAGAAGTGTTTGAAATTGAAGAGCACATCAGCGAGCGGCAGGCAGAAGTATTGGCTGAGTTTGAGAGAAGGAAGCGAGCCCGGCAGATCAATGTTTCTACAGATGACTCAGAGGTCAAGGCTTGCCTTAGAGCCTTGGGGGAACCCATCACACTTTTTGGAGAGGGCCCTGCTGAAAGAAGAGAAAGGTGCCCTTTCTAAACATTTGCTTGTTTCTTTATTAATCACAGTATTCTAGTCCAAATTTTAGTTGATCTTTAAGTTGAAACTTCAGTAGAATGCCTTAGGTAATGTTAACATTATTTTGCTATGAGTCTTAGGCAAATTTTTACTCCACCTAATTTTTTTTTGATAGTCTGTAAAGAGGTTGCTAACATGCTCCCTTCCCAGTGTGGGATTTTGAGTTGGATAACATTTGTTGTTGAGCTTTGAAAATTTAGACATTGAATATATTCCATATCGGTGACATAAAATGTGATAATTATTTTTTGGGGTATTATCGAACAGGGGCACTGTCCTCATAGATAATGCTCCTCTTGTATTTTTTTTTTTTTAAGTTGGAGTCTCACTCCATTGCCGGCTGGAGTGCAGTGGCACACTCACAGCCACTGCAGCCTCGACCTGCTGGGCTCCAGCAATCCTTCCACCTCAGTCTTCCAAGTAGCCGGAACTACAGGTGCACACTACCACGCCCAGCTAATTTTTGACTTATTGTAGAGGTGAGGTCTTGCCAAGTTGCCCAGGCTGGTCTCAAACCTGCGGGCTGAGGCAATTCACTCGCCTCGGCCTCCCAAAGTGTTGGGATCACAGGCCAAGCCACCGAGCCCAGCCTCCTCTTGTAATTTTAATGTTGCAAAGTCTCTTAGTGATAGGCTAGTCATATGCAATTATGAGGAGCCCCTCTTGTTTCTGTCCACTGTTCCATCTCTCCCCTTCATCATCAGGCTTCTTGGAAGGGTTAATAAATAACCCATAAATATGTACTTAAGGTTCTTACCCTCTTTAACCCACTGCAAACTAATTGACTCCTACCACATTGAAATTGTTCATTATTAAGGTCACCGACCCATTTTTACACTGCCAACCGCTCATCCTTGAAATACTCCCTTTCCTTCACTCTCATAATACCAAATCTTTTTTATTTTCCTCTTCTCTCTCTAGCTGATTCTTCTACTTGTCTTTTTTTTTTTTTTTTTTTTTTGAGTTGGAGTCTTACTCTGTCACCCAGACTGGAGTGCAGTGGCCACTCCCGGCCACTGCAGCCTCGACCTGCTGGGCTCCGGCGATCCTTCCGTCTCAGCCTTCCAAGTAGATGGAACTACAGGCACGCGCTACCACGCCCGGCTAATTTTTTGATTTTATTGTAGAGATGAGGTCTTGCTTGCCCAGGCGGGTCTCAAACCCGCGGGCTCAGGCAATCCACTCACCTCAGCCTCCCAAAGGCGCGGGATTACAGGCTGAGCCACCGAGCCTGGCTCAGAATTGTACTCTTTATGGCACGATTTATACTTCTAACCCATGTCAGAATCTATGAGCTATTCATACCTTTATTGTAATCAACTCTTTCCATTTTTGACTCTAAACGCTTTGAGTGGGTTTTTGTTGTGTGCATCCAAAAGTGGCATGGAATGTTGGGGGATCTCTAGGCAGTTTTGCAAAGCTGGAAAACTGTGAGAAGAAAAGACACAGCAAAAGGTGAGACTGGAGAGAAAGAAGGGCCAGAACATGCATAGTTTTGTATGCTGTGGTTAAGAGTTTGGCTTTATAATATACGCAATGGAAATCCCTGCAGGCCTCCAAACAAAGGAAGGGTATTCTCTGGGTTACATTATATAAAGATCACTTGAGTGCTTTGGAGGGGTCATAAATGGAGGCAGAACAAGGTCCTCTTAGGAGTAAGAATCACACTAGTAGGGGAATGAGAAGAGTTCGTAGTAAGGCAGTAAGTACAGAGAGAAGACATTTGATTTAAGATATGTCAATACTGTGAAATGCATAAGACCTGGACACTGATTTCAAAAAAGAGAGGACACAAAATTACTCTAATGACTAATAAATGCTTCATTGATTAGAGAAATTCTGGTACACTTGAAGGAAAAAAGAATTAGTGGAGTTGTGGAGATGTTAAGCTTGAGGTGTTACTTCAATGTAAAGGACAGGGAAACCAAAAGTGCAGTAAATATCTTAAGCAGAAGGGAATTTAATGTAAGACAATTAGAGATTTACATAACGATAGGAAAGCTGGGGAAACCAAAGGCTACAGTAGCTGCTGCTAGGATCAGGGAACTAAAAAATGCAGATACTCTATGAAATTGTCCCTAGTGACCTCGACTGGCTGCATCACCACATCAAACATTTCATAGAAAGATGCCCCAAAGCTTCTTGTACATCTTCATACCTGCCAAAGCTACCTATGCATGCACCTGCCTGCCACTACCAGTCTCTCACACTCATCACACACAGCATAAGTCATGAGTATAAAATGGGTAGAGTGTGTTCATTCCACTAACACTGTCCACTCACAACTATTTATTTAGAAGTGGTTTACATCATGCATAACTGAAACTTGTTAGCCTTTGAACAACATCTCTTCATTTCCCTCTCCCCACACTTCTGAAAACCACCATTTTACTCTCTGCTTCTGTGAGTTTGACTATTTTAGATTCCACATTCAAGTGAGATCATGCAATATTTGTCTTTCTATGTCTGGCTTATTTCAATTAGCATAATGTCCTCAAGGTTCATCATGTTGTTGCAAATAACATGAATTCATTCTTTTAAAGACTGGATAATTCCATTGTGGGTGTGTATTTATGTGTATATAATAATTTCTTTATTCATCTATCCTTTGATGAACATTTAGGTTGTTTTCATGTCTTGGCTATAGTGAACAATATTGAAATGAACATGAGGACATAGATATCTCTTTAAGGTACAGATTTAATTTTCTTTTGATGTACAGCCAGAAGAACAATTGCTGGATTCTATGATATTTCTGGTTTTTAAATATATTGAGATAATTTCCATACTGTTTTCCTTAATGGCTGTATCAATTTATGTTCTCATCAGTATTGTACAAAAGTTTCCCTTTTTTTCACATCCTCACTAGCACTTATCTTTTGTCTTTTTGCTAATAATGATTCTACAGTTATACATGTCTAGTAAGCTCTGGAGCTCTAGTGTATAGCATGGTATACTATAGTTAACAATATAGTATTATATACCTGAAATTTTCTAAGAGAGTAATCTTAAGTGTTCTCACCACAAATAAAGAAAGAAGAGAAGAAAATGGTATCTGAGTTCATGAATATGTTCGTTATCTTGATTATGGTGATCATTTCACAATGTGTACACCCTATATCAAAACATCAAGTTGTATACCTTAAACACAAACAGTTTCTATTTGTAAAAATAATCTGATAATTGAATATCATATGTAAAGCTCTCCAAGCATTACATCTTAATATACTTGATGAAGACACTCTAAGTACAATGGAAGCGTAATGTGATTAAATTCTTGACAAGCTTATTTTCTAAGGGTAATATTCATTTTTCAAAATTAGGCAACTGGCATATTCAGTGCCCTCATAAATGGCTTACAATTTTAATGAAGAACAGAATTAAGCAGGGAATTAAGCAGTGAAATATAATTGTGTAGTGAATACTTTTTAAGATCATTGTTAGTAAGTTACACCTACACTTATTAATTTTGTCCTTTTAAAAAATTGTAGTAGCTATTATTTGGGGACTCTATGCCAGGAATAAGGTAACAAATTCATATGTGTTATTTAAATTGTCCTAATGATCACTCTCTGAGGAAGCTTTTAATATCTTAATTTTACTGCTGAGAAAACTCAGACGCACAAAGGTTAAATAACTTGCCCAAAGTCATAGTAACTATCCAGACCTGAGAACACTTCTGTCTGACTCCATGGCCTGCACAATGAACAATCATGCTGTATATTACCTTCCGAATATCAAATAACAGATGAATAAAGAATGAAACAATTGTACGTGAGATTCATCTTGCCCATTTGCCATTTGGGTAGTTCAATTCTCTCATATCCCAGACAAGTTTGTGGTGACTCTGTGGACTGAGCAATAGTGGGCAAAGTGAAAAGAAGGAAGGCCCATGGATTGAGGAATAGAGAACAAAATAGTGATATTTTTCTCCAGCCTCTGTGGCTACAACCACTGAATTTTAGTATTAGACCAAGTAGCAAATAAGAAGAGGCCATATGTGGCTGGTTCAACCTCACAGTGTCAGGAGAGAGAGACTCAGTGTGAAGGACTGTTTATTTTTGAGAAGTGAGATCATAGGACACAGGCTTGAGACCTACTTTTTTATTCATACTGCAAATAAGACCAATTTTTTCATTCTGCAAGTAGGAGAAAAGTCTCTGTTTATTAAATATTGCACAGAGCAAATCTTAAATAGTTAATGTTAGTAACATCCTCAGAAACCTTTGCAAATGCCATCTCTTAGCTTGTTCTCCAAATGTAAAGGTTAGAAACAATTTTAGGAGGCATGGTCACATGTTTTAAATAACTTCTCCTTTCATTTAAGTTGCTGTAAATTTGTATACATAATTCATTGTTTTTCATTAAGAAATAATGTCAAGAGAAGAAAATAACAGATTAAAGAAGACACCTAACATTGGGGAAGAAGTAAGAAGTCAGGCCTGGACATCTTTCTAGACATAGTGTGTTGCCTTTCTAGACTGAATAGTGTATGATATTAAGGTAGTTTGCTTTGGGGCAGAATATAAATGACCCAGTCTTGTGCTGTACTTGTTCAGTACTGTAACTATTAAAATAGCCATGAGTGGCTGTTTGGATTTAAATTAATTAAAAGGAAATATAATTAGGAATTTAATTTCTTGGTTATACTAGGAATCCAACCAGAAAACAGATTAAAAAAACAATAACAACCAGGAGTCATTAGTCTTCTACGTAAAAGGACACTGCTTAATTAGCCCTGCTTTTTGTATTGTAGTTTATGTATCAAATGCATTGAGATAAACTTATTTTGCATTCATTTATTTCCAATTCTTTCGTTCTCTTTCTTTCTTTTTTTTGAGTTGGAGTCTCACTCTTGTCACCCAGGCTCTGTCACAGCCTTCTAAGTAGCTGGAACTACAGACATATGCCACCACACCTGGCCAGTTTTTGTGATTTATTGTAGCGACAAGGTCTCAC
This sequence comes from Tarsius wallacei, assembly GCA_963574415.1. Classification (NCBI taxonomy): domain Eukaryota; kingdom Metazoa; phylum Chordata; class Mammalia; order Primates; family Tarsiidae; genus Tarsius; species Tarsius wallacei. Next base: position 15,478 of record CAUYQG010070248.1, on the reverse strand, counting down.
CAAGTTGCCCAGGCTGGTCTCAAACCCCCAGGCTCAGGCAATCCTCTCGCCTCAGCCTCTCAAAGTTCTGGGATTACAAGCTAAGCTACCGTGCCTGACCCAATTATTTATTTAACAATTAAAAATATACCTTTATGCGTTTTTTTCTTTACCTTTTAACATAATACAAAAACTTTTGAACAGTGTGAGTACTTTGAACATCCACTTGTTCATCTACTCTTCTACCCATCCATCCATCCATCCATCTAGCTATCATCAATGTTTCTAGACATCTCTTCAGCTTCATTAATGTTTGAAAAAGTGAGAAATAATGCTAATACAATCTACTCTATCCACTATTTAAATATTCCTGGTTAAAATGTCCCCTGCTATACCATAAGAGATTGTCTTCATAAGCATTATTAAATGATCTACGAAGTTAACTATATATAAATAATATAATGTATAAATATAAATTTTACATAAATGTATATTAAATATAACATGAAAATATATCTCTTCTCAAAAATATCCTTATTATATACATACACATTAAGTATTATATATCAATATATATTTAAACATAAGAAGGAGGAAGAGAATGCTGCAAAATTATTTGATATTTTAAAAACCCTGGGTTCTAGGTCATTTTAATAGATTCAAGAATGAAAATTTTTTAATTGTAATATAAAATCAAAAGTTAAATTTCCCAAAGTGAAACAATTTATCTTAACCTGTTTATTCACCTCAACTCTGTGTCACTCTGTCTATTAATTGTATCAATAGATATTGTTAAAATTCCACCCTACATGAAGTCTCTTTAAGTTCGCTCATTGTACTGCAAATCTTTTTTAGGAAACTATTATTATAATGAATTTGTTTTAACCATGTCACCTAGAAAAGGTTGCCCTTATTTCCAATTATTGTACAGTATGAATTTAACGTTTGGTTTATGTAAAACATTTAGTTAATCTTCCCCTCTCCAGCCCTTTCTTCCCAAGCACAACACAACTGATGGATGTGCATAAACAGGCTATTTTATCTGTTGATAACTGAAGCTGTGTTTTACAACCAACCAACAGGCAGACAATTTAATTTGATAATATGTATGAAGTACTATTATGTGCCGAGCATTGTGCTTTCATAATGCTTAGATAATTATGTATTATTTATTTCGAGGGAAAGATAGACCTGTAGACTAATAATTACAATAGTTGTAAGAGCTGTATCCAAGGAAAAGCTAGTGTTTTACCATTAAATATGATGTTCACTCTAGACTTGTAATAGGAATCTTCTATCAATTTACTATTTATTTCTAGTGTGTCAATATTTTTATGATCATTGAATATTGAATTTTGTAATGCTTTTTATCATCTATTTAGATGATCATATGATGTTTCTGTTAATATGGTAAATCTTAAAAATTAATTTAAAAATGCCAAAGCAGCCTTTAACTTCTGAAAGAAACCCAACTAAGTAATATTGTATCATCTTTTGTAATCACTATGGTTTTAATACTTTGTAGAATTTTGCATCTGCATTCAAAAATAAGATTGGTCCATAATTTTCTTTTATTCTAATATCTTTTTTTTTTTTTTTTTTGAGTTGGAGTCTCACTCTGTCACCCAGGCTGGAGTGCAATGCCTGCTCCCGGCCACCGCAGCCTCGACCTGCGGGGCTCTGGCGATCCATCTGCCTCAGCCTTCCAAGTAGCTGGAACTACAGGTGCGCGCTACCATGCCCGGCTAATTTTTTGATTTATTGTAGAGATGAGGTGTCGCTGCCCAGGCGGGTCTCGAACCCGCGGGCTTAGGCAATCCACTCACCTCAGCCTCCCAAGGCGCGGGATTACAGGCTGAGCCACCGAGCTCGGCTCTATTCTAATATCTTAATTGAGTTTTGAGATGTTTTTTATCCTGGTCTTATTCAACATTTTAGGAAATGTCCTTTTTGTTTGAACTTTTCATTCTGAAAGACATCGTTTATAATTAAATATTTGGAAGAATGTATCAATGAAGTCATCTAAGCTTGCAGTTTTATGTATCTTTGGGTATCTGTGTGTGGGAGTATTAATTATAGTTTTGATGTCTTTAAATAAATATTTATTCAGAAGTTTTTTTCCATTACGAAGGGCTTTTTTGATCTTTAAAAATTTTTAAATTTCATCCATAATTTCAAATCTTTTGTCATGAAATTGTTTGTAATATTCTGTGATTTGTTTTCTTTTAAATACCTGTAGAATCTGAACCTTCGCCTGGTATGTTTTGTTACTTCTGTCTCTCCGTCTCTCTCTCTCTGTCTCGTTCTCCTCTCTCTCATGGTCAATATTCTTAATCAGTCAATAATTTGTCAACTTGATTAATCATATCACATTGGGTGTGTGTGTGTGTGTACATACATTTGTGGGGTACAATATAATTTTTGTTTATTTGTTTTTTGAGTCTGGGTCTCACTCTGTCACCCAGCTTGGAGTGTAGTGGTGCCATCATGGCTCACTGCAGCATTGACCTTCTGGGCTCAGGCATTCTTTTCCTCTTCAGCCTCCCAAGTAGCTGGGACTATAGACACGTGCTATTTTTAAAAATTTTTAAATTAAGAAAATTTGTCACATTAACAGAAACATCATACGATCACCTAAATAGATGATAAAAAGCATTAGAAAATTCAATATTCAATGATCATAAAACTATTGACACACTAGAAATAAATATTTATCTGATAGAGAATTTCTACTAAAAATCTAGAGTGAACATCATATTTAATGGCAAAACATTAGCTTTTCCTTGGATACAGCTCTTACAACTATTGTAATTATTAGTCTACATGTCTATTTTCCTTAGAAATTAAAAATATTAAACACATTGAGCTATTGTTTGTGTATGTGTGTGTGTGTGTGTGTGTAGAGATCAAAACCTCGCTATGTTGAGGTTTTGATCTAAAAAAATCACATTGGGTGAGGTGTGGTGATTCATGCCTGTAATCCCTGAACTTTGGGAAGCACAGGTGGGAGAACTGTTTGAGCCCAGGAGTTCAACATAACAAGACATGTTCTCTACAAAAAATAAAGAAGTTAGCTGTATGTGGTGATACACACCTGTGGTTTTCAGCTATATTTGGAAGACTGAGGCAGAAGGATTACTCAACCCAGGAGGTTGAGGCTGCTGTGAGCCATGATCATGCATTGCATTCTAGCCTGGGTGACAGAGTGAAACACTGACTCAAACACAAACAAACAAAAAACATCATATTGGGCCCCAAGAATGTATACAAATATTATGCATTAATAATAAATAAATACATAAATTCCAGAATTTTTGAAATTAAACATAACACTAAGGGTTGAGTCAAACTTTGATTTGAAAATGAGGAAGTATCAATAACAAGGATAAAAAATTTTAGATTAAGTGATGTGGAAGCTAGACTTCAGCAGGTTTAAAATGGATGTGATGAGCCGGGCTCGGTGGCTCAGCCTGTAATTCCGTGCTTTGGGAGGCTGAGGTGAAAGGATTGCCTGAGCCCGCGGGTTCAAGACCCGCCTGAGCAACTTGGCGAGACCTCATCTCTACAGTAAATCAAAAAATTAGCCAGGCGTGGTAGCGCGCGCCTGTAGTTCCATCTACTTGGAAGGCTGAGGCGGAAGGATCGCCAGAGCCCAGCAGGTCGACAGAATGAGACTCCAACTCAAAAAAAAAAAAAAAATGGATGTGATGTAGTTTAGTCAAATGTTTTCTTTTTCTTTTTTTACAATTTTTAATTTTAAAGATGGAGGTACAATTCAGAGTTAGGTATACAAATGTTCATTATGCAGGTACCCTTGTTGATGAGTTGTGCCCCCCTCCCACCCCTGGCAGTTTCCTACTACTGCCAATTCCACCCCCTTCCATCCTTGGCAGTTTTCCACTAAAAAAATTTGTACTGTCAGTAATAGAATCCCCTTACTTTACTCTGTCCACTTTATATAGGTATTTATTCAATTTGACAGCTAGGTTTGGTTTGATTCTTCATTGTGACAGAGATAAGAACTGAAACCTGAAGATGTGGAGCCAAAACAGAATCCACATGCTTTACTCTTATTCCATTGCTTTTTCCTCTAGCAAGACCAGATACATAATTCTCCCAGTCTCAGAAGGAACCACGAGATGAAAGATGAAGGGCAAGGTTACACTCACAAAGCATAGTTGGTAGCTTGCTGGAGAGTCCCATTTACTCTGTTGGCTAGTGCAATGTTTAATTTTGCTTACACTATTGCTGCCACTTAGAGGTGTTCTTAATGGCATGTGAATTTGGGAGATGAATATGTAGAGTTCATTACTACTGGTAGGATTTCGTTTATCTACCTACCAATTGTTGACAATGTAAAGTGGACAGTTTAGAAAATAGCATGAAAAATTTTGCAAGAAGGTAAACAAAATTTAGATTGTGATCTAGTTCCAGGTAAGAAAGCAAAATGTAGAAGGACAAGGTACCAAGTAGCAGAACAAAGGTTCTGAGCTCCTAGGTGTCATAGTCCATTTGTCTTGCTATAAATACTATCTGAGATTGATTAATTTATAAAGAAGTTTACTTGACTTATGGTTCTGCAGGCTGTACAAGAAGCATGGTGCCCGCATCTACTTCTGGTGAGAACTTCAAAAAGCTTCCACTCATGGGAAAAAGGGGAAAGGGAGCCAGCTCCATGATAGAGAGAGCTTATTTTAACTTGCTGAAGACCTCACAGTGAATAAGTGACAGCCCTAGGATTGAAGCATTGGTGTCTATCTCTGGAGAATGTCTCATCAACTATATCATATTCAACAGATAAGGAAACTGAGCCTCAGAAAGATCTTCATTACCCAAACATGTAGAACAACCTACATCTGTGCCCAAATTTGTCTTAGTTTGTAGTCTGTATGTTTCCTCTTTCATCTGCTTTGAGATACTGTGTATGTACCCTCTCAGTCTAGAGGGGTTTATAATTCAAGTAATACACAGAAAGCCTTGAGAAGTCTTATAAGAAAAACTGCTTAGTTTTATTTAACACAGATGTCCTAGCATACCACAAATTTATTTGACAATGTTATGCCTACTTTTCCTGCGGAATCTATTACTTTAATCTGATTTCTTATTTTATGGGGATCATTGAGAAATTGTTCCTCACACCAGATGGCATCATAATAGACCCAAACATGTTTAATGAGGCAACAAAGACAAACTTCATCTAGCTTTTTCTTTTAAGGGCTTTTCTGCTGCTAATTAATATGCATCTCTTAAATTATTTGAGTAGGAAGAGTAAAAATTATTCCTGAGATATTTTCCAGTTTGCTTTACTGAAGTCATTTAATCCTGAGGGCAAATACAAAATCAATAGTTATAATGCCAGAATTTTTAAATACTATTTTGAAAAATGAGAGGAAGGAGACTATGGAACTAGTTTTGGTATCTGTAATTCACAGGTATATTGCCTGAATCAGAGCTACTGGTGGTAGAGTTGAGATTTGCATTCAGGTCTTTTTCCTGGATAGAGTGTTAGGTGGAATTATGTAGCATTGTGCAAACCTTTAACAGCAAATCAGACTTTGTTAAAAATTTCACACTGGTTATGGAAGGCATTTAACTTTAGAAACAGACGAATGGAGTAACCTGAAATGTTGTTGAGGGAAAGTGTTGTTATTCCTACAGCCTCTGAAAATAATCTGTTCCTTGCATTACCTAAAAACAATTTAAATGCAATCAGATAATGTGATGAAGTGTTTGTTGAGCTGTAGCTCACTCTTACTTACATCCAATTGACCTTCCAATGTGATCTGTGTAAAGAAGGATTTTGTGGCTTTGTGAAATGTTTGTGACAAGCAGAGGCAGCATATTCGTATGTAATTTTGCACGTGATAGCATTTAGTTATTATCTTTCTTGTGATGATTTCTTTCTTGTTGTGTATTTCCAATACTCTATTATCCTCTTCCCCTCGAAACAAACACATTTTGAATAATGTGCTTAAATGAGAGGGGGGTGAGGGGGGGTATATTACAATTAAAACTATGTTTAAGAAAGGTCAAACATTAAGAGTATGTTATAAAGGTTAGAACAGAATCAACAAATACTTAAAGTTTGCGGTGCCTGGCTTAAGTAGTATATCAGGTTGTTGTATAATTATAAAATTCCAATTGGGTACTCAGAATACAAGTTTGTATCAAGGCATGATAAGATTTACATACAAATATTTAGCTTATGTATCATTAGGCACATATTTGCATATTTTTTCTTTCTGTGTATATGTTTGCATTTTTCCCATTATATAAATGTGAAAGTGCATTACATGGATCATTTATGAGGAAGTCAATTTTTAAATTTTGTTTTATGAGGAAAAAGAAAAAGTTCATATAGAGACTTCTAAAAAAGAAAAAAAAATCCCCAAAGATAAAATGTACTGCAGCAGAATTGGGTGGGGGAGATTCATATCCTTTTATGGTTAATAGAATTTACCTTAGACTTTGTAAGGTTATCAAAATAAAGATTTACTTTCCAAGGCTAAAATTTTACAGAGAAGCAAGCAAACAAAATAGTTAGAGTTTTTACAGGATTATTTTCTAGAGAGTATTATTGGAGGTGAAAATTAGGGTGTGGAAAACTTATTGCAAGCATGATTGATACAGGACTTGACAAATTTAGAAAATTTGAAGCCGTTTTTGAGATTTGGAGTTAGAGATCTCATTACTGAACTGAGGGACAGGTAAGAATAGGAAGTGATTTGTTTGTTTTTCCCCTTGTCGATAATCCATTTGATAACATCTGTGTGGTTCGTAAATGATGTATGTGATAGAATATGGGTAGAAAAACAAATGAATGTATATATCTAAATTTTTATACTTCTCTTTGCATAGATATTATAGATAGTATTCCTTCTGCTGATAATTTCAAAATTATCAGTAGGTAATTTAAAAAATCAGAAATGTTAAAGGGTAAATTATTGCTGTTTTATTTCAAAGATAGAACAAGGATTTAAACCAGATAAAAAAGATCACTTTTCATATGGCTCTTCAGCATGTAAAGTCTTAGCTGTTCAGCTGTGGTCTTTTAAACTTAACTTTCCAGTGCATTGTAATTCTTGTTTATGCATTGATGAATTATTGCATTATTTTTTGGTAGGAAAGCAACTTGCTGATACATTTGAGCATGACTTAGCATCTATATGGCTCATTAGGCCATAGCAATAGAAGCAAAGCATTGTGTCATGTATATTACAGTGTAATAAAAAGTAACCATATAATAGAATATAAACTTGGGCAAACTATTGATGTATTCATTGATTTTTATACATGTGTGGGCCAAACATTTTTTCAATACATGGATCAATAGAATCATATTTGAAAGTAAGTTAGCCATAGATTCTCCATCTTTCTTTCTTGATTTTTCACTCTAACTGAGATTTCATGTCCACGTGAGTGAGTCTTAAGTCAGGATCTCTAGCTCTACCCTCTCTGAAAACATTGTGTATGTTGTCTTCTGCATTAAAAGATTATATTACAAAATACAATAAAATTACATCACTAGCTTTTAGATCATGCACAGCATTGTGACTCCTTGTATAAATAAGAAAACATGCAAAAAGATAGATAACTTTACCCAAATCAATAATTGTAATGATCAGAACTCAGTTTGAAATTTAGCTCTGATAGACTGTAAGTGCTATAATATTTCCACTACACTATTACTTCTCAGTAGCACCATTCAAATAATCTATAGGAATTAGTAGTTTTATTTAATTCACAATTAGTATTTAATTTATTATTCTTTAAATCCACTATGATAACATGTTATCATAGTGGATTTAAAGAATAATAAATTTTCCATATGAGATACTTGTTCTATTCATATTTCCATATTAATTACTCATTTTATTTGGCTTCAGGATTTCTAATGAGTTCTATACTTAACCGCAACTGAAGACTAAGAAATATTAATATCAACAAGGCAATATGGAAATATTGTGAAAGCTGCATATCTCTCATTGGCATTAGCATGAGCCAACCCTGTTTACTAGGACCAATTTGGTAGTCTAGATACCACAAGCTTTGCTGTATCCATTTGCTTATTTGTATGCCTCTGACCCCCTCAATTGCCTAGAACTTTTTTCCTTGATGGGGTGCCAAGTTTTTGTGCTAGGTACCAGATGAACAAAATAGGTATTGATCTATCATCTTGAAGTGTATGCTCTATGGGGAAATGTAGATATTATATATATCAACATTGCCTCTGTGTGTGTATATATACATTGTGTGTGTATATATATCTGTAGATTTATGTATACACATGCATATATGCACATGTATGTATACATATGTGTATAAATGTGTTGATAAGTGCTAGACAATTAATTGGAACTGTTCATGAAAGAGAACATAATGTAAGGATATAATTTGGATGGGGTGGTTCTAGCAGTCATCACTTTTAGGTGAAATTCAGACTGAAACCTAAAGAACAGGAATTAACCCAATGCAATAGTTAGAAGAGGAAAATTCTGTCCCTATCAAAGGTATGAAAGAAGCCAAGTGTGCTAAGAACATAGTGAATGGGCTAGAGGACCACGTGAGAGAATATTGGAGAGATCAGCTGGTCCAGATTATGTGACCATCATGGCGCCTTCAAACCCTTTGGATTTAGGTCTAAGTCTAGGAATGCCATTAAAGAGAGAGGTTTTTAGTAAGGGGTATGTTTACTCTTTTAGAATAATACTCTGCTGCTGCATTGGAGATGGATCATAGGAAGCCAAAAGTGGGGATATCAGTTAGGACACTGTTGTACTGACTGGACTAAAGGTATTGCTGCCCTCAACCAAGAAGTCAGTAATGGTGATAGAGAGAAGTAGATGATTGAAATATATATTTGTTGTGGAACATGAGTCAAGAATGAAAGGAACACTTCTACACTGCTGGTGGGAATGCAAACAAGTACAACTTCTTTGGAAGACAGTGTGGCAATTTCTGAAAGAACAAGAAATTGACCTTCCATATGATCCAGCAATCCCCCTACTAGGAATATATCCGGAGGAACGCAAATTATTCTACGAAAAAGATACCTGCACATGCGTGTTTGTTACAACCCTATTCACAATAGCAAAAACATGTAACAAACCATGCTGCCCATCGAAGCTGGACTGGATTAAAAAAATGTGGTACATATACACAATGGAATATTATGCAGTCATAATGAAGAACAAACATATGGACTTTGCAACAACTTGGATGAATTTAGAGTCTATCATATTCAGTGATTTATCACCGAAACAAAGAATGGAGTACCATATGTTCTCACTTATAAGTGGAACTTGAACAATTATCATAATACTATAAGAAAGGGATTGACAGTTAGTTGTGGGAAATGGCTAGGGAAGGGGGTGGTGAAATTGGCAGTTGAGGGAAACTGCCAGGGGAGGGAGGGGCATACCTCATCAACAAGGGTGCCTGCATAATGAACATTTGTATGCCTAACCCTGAATTGTACCTCACATCTTTAAAATAAAATAAAATTATATAAAAAGAATCATGAAAAAAAAAAAGAATGACTGTTAAGTTTCTGAATTGAATGACCTATTATTGCAAGAGTCATTTAAGTCTGTTTGAGGTAACTGTAAAAGAGAAGCAGTTTAGTGGCAAACATTTAGTAACTCAATTTTGGATATTTTCAGTTTGACAGACCTGTGGAATATCAGAGGATATTTCAATGATGTAGCCAAAAATATCTGGAATTCAGAGATTAGGTCTGTACCAAAGATTTACATTTGAGGGTGATTGGTTTAGAGATAGTATCAAAGATCAAGTATGGAAGAAGTGTAGGAAAAAAGAGAAGAAAGAGATCCTAGGTCTAAACTTTGAGGAATTCTAAATTTTAGTGATTGCACACAGGAGATCTAGAAGTGTGTCTAGCATTGAAGGAGAAGAAATAGAAAACTCTAGTTTCACAGAAATTAAATGTTTTAATAATGAGAAAATAAGTATATTTGTCAAAGCTTCTGTAAATTCTAGGTAAAAGTATAATTGAAAAGGTACCTAGGATTTGACAACATAGAATTCAGTGGCTGCAAATAACAGAAAATCAACTCAAAGTGTCTTCAATAGTAAAATGTATTCTCACAAATAACAAGCAGGTCAGTCAGAGCTGCTCTAAGGCTAGTTAAGACAATGGTACAATGAAATAATCATCTTTTCTCTTCACAATCCTTACCATATTTGCTTGTCTTCAGACCAGATTCCAGACTGCAACATGCCCAGATGCCATATGTCGACATAACAGCATCAGAAAAAAAGATAATCTCTGTTTCTGTGAGAAAAGCTTTTCCAGTCTCCTTCAGTAGTTTTAATACTCAATTTGCAGTGACTGGATTTACATCACATATGTATGCCTAGATCAGCTGTCAAGGGTAATCACCAAGACTGGTTTATAAATTTAGGATCCATTTCCTGGGGCTGAAAATTATTCTAGGCATCCCAGAAACATCTGGAAGACAGGGTAAACATGAACAAAATCACAGGGGTAGATTTACATAGGGAGGTGACCAAAAGTGTCCCCTACACAGGAATACCTATTGTAAACCAACAATTACAGTGGTTTGGAAAATTTCATCATATTTGATTATTTTCAAATTTGGATAAGATTGTATTTTTCAATTACCCAATATGTCTTTGATAAAATGAAGTAAATACAATTAGTCTTTAACACTCATCTGTTACTGCTAGTACTTCTGTCATCAAGAGATTTTGGCTTTGAAATCTTATGGTACTGACCTCTGTGTCTTCTGTACCTGAATTTTCTGAGCTAGTATCCTCATGCTGTCTTTGGGGAAGTATTGAAGTATTTTAAGATGTTAGTTAGTAATTTGACTTAATAGAGTACCTCTCTGGTAATGTTTAACGTTTAAAAGCTATATTTAATATTATGGGGTAAATGAGGAAGAAAAAACAGAAGAAAAGGAGAGCAAAGAGAAGAAAAAAGAGGAGGAAGAGGTGAGGAAAAAAATTATGGTAGAAATTTTAGGCCCTAAAGCTAACTAATATTGAAGACATTTTCAGTAGAGGACTTCTGGTCTTCTGCAAATAATATATACAGGCACTTAGTTTGCTTAAAACCATGGGTTTTATATGTAGCAAAGCTTGCTTTAAGCCCACGAAAAATATGTAAATATGTAAATATCTATTCTTTGTGCCTCTGTTTATTTGTCCTTTCATCATAACACATGCTGAGTTCTTTGTATATATGGGCACATTTCTGCTCAGTTTGCATGAGAAACTAAGCCCAGTTTTTTTTTTCCTTATTTTTTTCTTCCAACTTTCACCTCACAGGGTACTCTAGTTCTCATTCACTCCACCAGCTGACACTTCATGAAAAACATACATGGTAATTGTACTGATGTACTTTGTCACCGACATTGATTGTGAGTTGTATTTTTAGTTTTAATCTGCTGAATAAAAAGAAAGAGGGGCTTTCTTATGTTAGCTGAAGACATTTCATCTATGATATTGAATGAATGAATCTTTGTTTTCAGTCGTCTTATTACAGACCCTGCATAATACAGGTTAATTTGTATTATGGACTGACCTACAGTTTTATTTTCAGAGTTACCTGGATCATGATAATGACACTTGGCCAATGTTATAAAATAATCTAATTAAATATAAATAATATCTTATCTTTGGACTTCTGAGTTGTTTCAGGGGCAGGACATACCAGTCTTTCAACATTGTTTGGTAATAGTAAATTGATTTATAATTTATACCTGGTTTCCATGGAATCTGGTGGGATAAATTGGTTAAATATGGAATGGCATAATAAAAAATGTATATTTGATCTTTGGCCAGTGTTTCTAGCACAGAGCTCCTACAATCCTTGGAGTTTTCTGAGAAATAAGTGTGTCTTTTGTAAGCTAATGAAATAACTAGGTTGTGGGGCTTCTAGATAGCTTCAGAATGAGAGCTAGTCAACAGAGAAGCTGCTCATGTGACTACGGGATTGAAAGTTTTATACCTACTTCATCCTCCAAGAAAAGGGAAGGGTTGCAGACTGGGTTATAAAATCTCTTGAATAAAGAGGTTCAGAGAGCTTCCAGGTTAGTAAACATCTGGGAGGATGGTATACCCAAAGAAGGCATGGAAGCTCTGAGCCACTCATGACTGTGTACTATGCGTCTCTTCCTTTTGGTTGTTCCTGAATTGTATCCTTTATAACAAAGTTCTAATAGTAAGTGTAACATTTTCTGAATTCTGCAAGTCATTCCAGCAAGTTATCAAACCTGGATGGAGTTGTAAGAACTTCGATATTTGTAGTCAGCTGCGTAAAAATGTGGGTAACTTGTGTATCCCTTTTGCAACTGGCATCTAAGAACAATTTTGTGGGACTGTGTCCCTAATTTGTAAATCTACATTAACTCCAAATAATGTAATAATTGAATTGAATAGTTGGACAACCAGCTGGTATTAGAGAATTGAAGAACTGGTTGCTGATGGAAAACATACCACATATGGCCACATATCTGGGTATGTCTAGAATATGCCTGCATAACTAGCTAACTATAATAGACTCCCCCCCTAATGGACAGATTTGGACTTCCTGATATGAAGCTGCTTTATAGGAGATACTTCTGCATATACTGGAGACAAAGTATGTCTTATAAGTCCTAGCTGTAATAGGATAGAGAAGTCTGTGCCTATGATCCCTTTACATGCATATTCTTCTCTTGTTGTATTTGTAATAATGCTCTTCCCTGAGTATAAACTGTTTTAGTTTCATGAATCTTTTCAACAGGTGAACACTTAAGGTGATTAATGCATAATTAATGCAGATTTTTACAACAATCTCTTTTAATATTCTTAGTCATTTTAGTAGACTAGTAGATGAAGGGAGAATACAAGTATTTAAAAATTCATTCTGTCAAGGAAATAACCTCAATAACTACCATGTATTAATTAGGCTTTAATCCCACATATTTTCAAAACTGAAAAAGAAAATCAGTATGCCTATATGAACTTTCTTAAAATATTGAATTATTTTATGAGAAATGTGAAACTTATAAAAAGAAAGAAGAATAAAAATTTTAATGTAGATTGTGACAACTCAGCACACTGATAATTATTTTCAGCTAATCATTATATTTATCGTTATTTCTAAAATCCCTATTTTTAAATCAAGGATACAGCATGACAGTGGTCATTACTAATTACATTATACTTGTCTAATCCTTTCATATACTATTTGAATCACAGAGAAAAGTTTAGTAATCTTATAAATCTGCATAGATTTTGGTCAGATGATGTATTTATTACTTCATTCATCTTCCTGTACAAGTGCAATAGTTACATTTAATTAATTATTCCAAAATTTTTTGAATATCTATAATTTTATCACACTCATCATAGTTTATATGGCTAAATTTTTAAAATACATATAAATAATATCTGTATGCATTAACAGCTAATGAAATTTATCTTAGAATTTAAGCATATAGCAATCAAGCTGAAATGCAGTTTTATGACATTTAAAACCAGTAGCAAAGTGGTTTATTTGCTAATAATGTTGAATATAAGCAGTCTTATATATAATTAGTGATTAATTTTCAAGTGTCTACTTTGAAGAATTAAGAAAATTCAGTTAATGTAATAATTGAGAATTAGGGGCTTGTTTTCAATACTACATTTCAACACAATTGTCTCATTCAAATTTTAGTGACTATCAAACGGGCAGTCTGTGCATGGCAGATAAACCCAAGCAATCACTTTGCAAAAGGCAGTTTTATATTATTAGATATTCTGTGGGCATCTTCTGCTTTTGACAGACAGCCATCCTCCCCCACAATCACCCACACATGAGAAGGAATGAAGCAGCAGTACCAGGTTCATTTTAATACAACTGGAATAAGGAGCTCCAAATAAAGCACTAAATTAAAATTTTAAAAAAGAGAAAAAATAAGTCACATGGCCTTTTGCCTACTATGGGATTCCTTCCCACATTGGCTGTTATTTATCTAATGTCAGTCTTCCAAAATGATATATTTGAGTATGGTATTCTGAGTCAGAGATTGCCTGGGAACTAAAATTTTATAGTTTCTTTGTAGAAGAAACAATTCCTATTTGCTTCCTGTGTAATTTACCAATGGAAACTTCTAAAATTATTTTGGTATATGACACATGTTACAGCTTGAGTGGACTTAATAATTGACATAAGATCATAAATATAAAAGTATTCCCTTTTTCTCCATAGTATATAGCTATCATAAGACTTTTTAAAACATAATTTAGTTCAAGTCAGTTAGCTGGTTAGAAATAGAAGGCAGTGCTCTAAAGTAGAATACAGATTTTCCTCTCCATTTGAATTTGAAAAATGACTCCTTCACCCCTTAGCTGGATGAATGTAAGCTAAGCAATTGGGTGCTCTGAGCTTTAGTGCCCTCATTTATAAAGTGGGAATAATAGTTTCCTCCTTTCTGTGTATCTTTCAAGATTACTGGGTGAATAACAGTATCCGATAAGGGTTCTACATAAAGCCATTCTTCATGCTGATAGCATTGTTTGCCTCTGTGTATACTTATGTATCAAAGACATTGGCTTCCGTTTTGAATTATAGTTATTTATATAAATAATTACAATTATCAATGTCAATATTGGAGTTTATATTCTCTGAATAAGGAAATGAAATATTGCTAATGTTGTATCTTTAACACTAACAAGCTGAGTACCTCCTACCCAATTATGACAATAAGAAATATTCCATCTATCACATTAGGAGTATATGAACCTTCAGTCACTAATTTTATTAGAAGGCAATCATCACACACACACAAATATCTGTCTATCTGAGATAAGAATTTTGAGTCCTGACTTTCTTATGGTAAACTATTAGGAAAATTGAAAGTTGAATGTCTCTTCTATCTTAAAGTACACATTACAAAAGCTAAGCTTGAAGATCAACCTTACCAAGAGTGATGGTGATGTCTGAAGTGACTCAGATAGTTGCATATTTCTTGCTTAGTGCAACAAGTAATAAGAGTGAATGTATGTAGGGGTGTGTGTGTGTGTGTGTGTGTGTGTGTGTGTGTGTGTGTGTTTCCAGGCTTGGGATGGGGCAATAGGATGCTTTAAATAGGACTCTAAATCTTTTTTCAGATAGAGTAAAAAAGAAAGGTAATGGTCTTAAAGGAAAGTGCTCTGTATGGAGAGTCGGGAGCCCAATATGGACATTGGAGTTTGGCTTATTAACTCAGTTATGCCAATTAATTTCTCTGCAATTCTTTTTCTTGTCTGAAAAATGATCAAGGAGAATGACTGATGTTGAATCCTGGAATGTTTGAAGAGAGCAGGAAAGGTGAGAGTCAGACTTTACTTCTCCATTTAAATGGAGTCAGATTTTGTGACTATTTTGTTTCCCAGAGAAGAGTGGGAAAACAAGAATGCTTTGAATTGATTAAATAGGTTGACTACTGGTTATGGCTACATCTAGAGTTACTCACTGCATTAAGTGAAAAATATGGTTTGTGGT